>BPLR01011952.1:0-38432 GCA_021605095.1 Caerostris extrusa | reverse complement strand
GCTCAACCAGTTGATTTATTAGTCGTAGGTGCACCTTTTAGAGATTTTACATAAGGATTGCGTATGCTAGGTCGGGGATATTTGCATATCTCGGTTGCATGCAAAAGATCTATTTATTGATTAAACTGCATCAAGAAACGCCATGTAATATGTGCAGGAAACTACGAAATAATAAATAATGGCATAAATTTTTGTAAAGGCGAAAAACAGAACTAATAAAATAATGGGTTAATTATGATGCAGGGAAATGAAAGAAATTTTAATTCTTTGTTAGAAATAAAAGAAGGTAAAACTATCATACCACTTATTAATATTGGATGTAAGGAAATAATTTTAAAAGAAAATCAGAACATTGGAAATGTAGAATTAGTGGAGAGAGTCAACTTGGAACCAGATTTAAATTATTTTTAATTTGATTAATGACACTTCTTTCAGTAGTAGAAATATTAAATGTTAGTTCAGATAATGTGTAGAGCGAAATCCTATAAGCTTAGAACAAATGAAAGTTAATAAACACTTAACTGAACAACAACAGAAAGACATTGTTGATTTGTTGAATGAGTATAGAGACTATTTTGCATTAAACATATCAGAATTAGGATGTACAGGACTAATAAAAATGGATATTAAAGAAGTTGAGAGTTTAAAACCTGTATGTATGAAACCGTATAAAACAAATGCAGCCGAAAGAAAAGCAATTAAAAAATCATTAATGAATGGAAAGAACATGGTATTGTGAAAGAAACACATTCACCATATTCAAGCCCTGTTCTTTTTAATGCGTAAGAAAACTGGTGAAAATCGATTAGTTATTGACTATAGAAAACTAAATAATCAGACGATCAAAGATAAATTTCCTTTTCTAAAATTGATGATCTTAGAACAACTACATGATTGCAGTCTGTTTACAACTGTCGATTTGGCTCATGGGTATCTACAAATCCCGTTGACAGCCAAATTAAAAACTGCATTTATCACACCAGATGAAACTGGACAATTTTGAAATAATGATATTTGGATTAACAAACGCGCCAGCAGAATTTCAACAGTTAATGTACCATACTTTAGGTGGCTTATGCAACAAAGATATTTTATGCTATCTCGACGACATCCTTGTACATGCCAAAACTTGGGAAGAAATGATTAAAAAATTAGGTAAGGTATTCGAGGCTTTACGAGAAGCTTAGTTAACATTAAAATTGTCTAAATGTGAGTTTGCAAAAAGATGAAGTAGAATTTTTAGGCTTCATTGTTAATAAGAATGGGATTAAACCAGGCTTAAGAAAGGTAGAAGTAATTTCTAAATTTCCCCAACCGACAACTTTGCATGAAGTTAGACGCTTTCTCGGCTTAACAAGTTGTTTTAGGAGATTTATTCAAAATTATGCTATAAAAGCAAAACCTCTGACTGACCTAACTAAGAAGAACGAAGATTTTAAGTGGGAAGAAAAACAAGAACAATCTTTTAAGGTTTTGAAAAGTGAATTGACTTGACAACCTACCTTAGCACTCTATAATCCCGAAGCTGAAACTGAAGTTCATACGGATTCAAGTGCGGAAGGTATCGCTGGCATGCTACTTCAAGTTGGAAGTGATAATAAGTGGCACCTAGTTTACTGCGTTAGCAAGAAAACGACTGAAACCGAAAAGAATTATCATACAAGTAAATTGGAGTTAATGGCTATTGTATGGACATTAGAATGATTGAGACAATTTTTATTGGGAATAAGTTTTACAGTTGTCACTGACTGTCAAGCATTAATTTACATGAATGCCAAAAAATCATGTAATCCTCCGATAGCAAGATGGAGTATACTTATTCAAGAATATGATTTTGAAGTTCGCCACAGACCAGGCATAAAAATGACACATGTTGATGCGATGGGTCGAGCTCCCGTTTCGGAATTGGAAGATACTATAACAAACCTCAGAGAGAAGAAATTTGAAGTTTGCCTAACATTAAGTGAAGATGAACAAATTTTGATCATTCAACATGCTGATAAAGATTTAAGAAAATTGATTGACATTTTTAAGAAGGAAGAGCATGAAAGAACATATGAAGAAAAGCAACAAATTGTTAATTTTGCCTTCAAAAGAAACCGAATCTATAGGAGAATCAAAGGAAAAGAGAAACTTCTGTATGTGATTCCAAAAGTATGAGAAAAAAAAGTACTGCTTTGAAATTTCACGACCTTATGGGACATTTTTCTGTTGATAGGACTGTCAGCAAAATAAAAAGAGTTATACTGGTTTCCATACATGAAGCGTTACTTACGGAAACATATTTCAATGTGTTTCGAATACTTAGTCAACAAGACTTCAGGTGGAAAACAACAAGGATATCTACACCCGATTAATCCTGGAAAAAGACCCTTTTCAGTTGTTCACATAGACCATTTAGGACCTTTCGTGAAAAGCACACAAGGAAATCGAGATTTATTAATCATAATTGATAACTTAATCAAATTTCAAGATTTACCAGACTTTGTCCAGTCAAAAATACTGCCTCCCAACATGTTTTAAAAGCTTTAAAAAACTTTGTTGAAGATTTTGGATTACCTGACCGAATCATAAGTGATTGAGGCTCCTGTTATACATCACATCAATTTGAAAAGTACTGTCATGATAACGGAATAAAGCACACCTTGAATTCTACTCAACATCCTTTGGGCAATGACATGGTAGAACGAACCAATAGAACAGTCCTTTCTACAATAACGACGTCCATGAAAGATTCACGACATAAAGATTGGGATTTACGTATAAAACAAGCAGAAGGGAATTTGAATAATACGGTGAACAAAACCACAGATAAAACGCCATTCGAAATTCTTCGTGGCTATTCACCTAGATTTAATGACGGAGTCCTTCGAAGAGTCGCAGACGAAAGTATTGATGAGTGGACTGATCCGAAAACGTTCAACAAGAAACTAGAAGTGAATAAAAAAGAAACAAGACAAAAATGAAGAAGTATTACGACCAGAAAAAATGCCAAACAACTACTTTTGAACCAGGTGAAATAGTGGTTGTTCGACGTTAACAAAATCAGCAGGAGAACCTACCAAGACTCAAGCAAAACATAGAGGACCCCTAATTGTGACTGAGATCCTCCCCAACGATACTTATCGAGTGACTCAGCTGGAAGAACAAGAATGAGGCAGATTCTACATCACAACAGCACACATGAGTCAACTCAAGCAATGGCGACTTCATAAAGATGATTGTGACTCGGATGATGAGGGAACCCCTGGGATCTTCTAGTGTCTCTCCAGATAATCCATGTAACAACTAGTGCCCCATTTATCAATAAATATAAACATTGTTCCTGAACTTTTTTTGAAAGAACATTTACTTCTTTTTATCTGAACTTTTTAGGAGCTCATTTGGACAATAATCATATTAGAACTTTAACATATTTTTTTTTTATTATTACATGTTTATGTGCTGTATATATATATATTGTGTTTATTTTTGTATATGGTAAAGTGTAATTTACTAAGTAAAATTTGTGTAGCAATTGAGGGCAATTGCTTGGTCAGGATGCCCGAATGTAAACTATTTGTAATTATAAATGACAGCAGATGGCGCCACGAACAAGAGGCTCTTCCATAACTCCTCCTCCTGTAACTCCATATAAGGCTATTGTCTTATACGGGGATTAAAAATGTAACAGCAAGAGCAGAAGAAGAAAAACGCGGCAGGCGGTTGCTCGAATAAGTATTTTGGAATGTGAATAAATATTATATATATATATATCAACTGAAAGTGTGTTAATTTATGAGAACAGAAAAAGAAGATAACAATTGGTTCTTTCAAAACATCAGTACCAACCTGAATTTTCTTTTCACTTCTCAATTCATCTTCAAGACTAAAATTTCTCAGAATGTTTCTAGACCAATGTTGAATTTGACTTTCACTTGTAGATCCTGGATCTACAGAAGAATGTTGTTGAAGAAGAGGAGTTGCTTCTGCAGCATTTCTGTAGAGCCTAAACTCAAAAAGCATGTTTGGCAAATATGCAACTTATCATATTCAGAATTTCTCTGGAAAATAAAAATATAAATAAAGGGAGTATAAAATCGAATTCGTGCATTTATTTTCGACTTGAATTAAGGTAATTTAAAATCATGTTTACTTTTATTCAACCCAATAGAATTTACGAATAAATGTTACAAGATAGGAAATGGAAAAAAGAAAAAAATGAGTTTAGAACATTAAAAAGGTTGAATGAGAAAGTTGATCAGCCTGTGTATCGTCAGTGGAAAAAAGTAACCAATTTTCATGAATTAGAAAAAAAAAAAATGTCTGTTTCATAGTCTATGTAGTCAGAAATCTCTGCTAAAGTATAAACTCTGCATTCATAAAGTGTTCTAAATGCCCTGCAGCATATTGATTACCCTAGCTCTTGCAATTTTTTTTTTTTTCTGTTTATAATAATTAAAAATCATCTTGTATACAAACATTGGTTATAAATTAAAAAATTTATATATTGAAAATAACATGTATTTTCTTTTTCAACAAATAAATTTTATTTTTCTTGCTTCTTGCATTCAATTGTAACACTAGACAACAGATTTAGACTAGTGATTTCCTGAAGAATGCATTTGTTTGAAAAACTTAATATTTGAAGACAATAATATCTTAAAAGGAAAATATGCTTTTTCGCATTTTAAATATTCTATATATAATGTTTATGGTAGAAAATATTTATTAATTTTACTTGATAAGAAATGAAAATGGGGAAAAAAATGCCAGCGAAATGTAGAACACATGCTCTAGCTTTAACCATTGTCATGAGTCCACATATTAATGCAATGCTTTAAAGATATATAAACATTTAAAATGTTAAGCTTCATTTTCTTTAAAACTATTGAGTAGTGTGTCCTACTCTTTTAGCCGTTTAGCATCCCAATTATGACCTCTGTATTGTTTCAATTTCAAATAGAGTCAAACAGTTCTTGACCTCTCCTTGCAAAATTCAATACTGTGATGTGCCCTATTTTGAAGCAATATCAAAAAATATATTGTATAAAAGAAGTTTTGCTAACCATAGTAAAATAATCAGAAGAATGCTTTGGTATCCATTTTTCATTTCTCTTGACTCTTTGTACATACCATGAAGGAATTATTATTAAAATTTTTTATTTGTCCAAGTGTAGTAAAACTATTTTAAGTAGTCTTGCATAATGACTTTATTTTAGTTAATTTATTCATCATTCCAGTAAGAACTTCATTTAATTTGCTTTTTTTTTTTTTTAATCTTGTATCTTGTTTTCATAATATATAATTATTATTATCCCTGTGCAGTAAATAATCTAAATTGAGAATTTCATGAAATAAAGACCTTTTGAACTTAATATTAATAATTAATCTATAAGTATTATTAATTGTGAGAAAGATTATCAAAGTCTGGCAATGGTTCTCAACCGTGCATGTGAAGCTATGTCAGAAATGATTATTTCTAAAAATATAATTATTCTAAAAATTCTTCTTCCGATATAATTATTTCTAAAAAAACTTAGTATTGAATATCATTTTTTCATAGTAGCAGAGTAATAATTATTCTCATGCTACATGATCTCATAGAAATTCCCTGGTAGATCTTTGTTCCATCTTTCATAACCTTTTTTACACATAAGTAACAACCATCTATTTGTAGCTTTTATTTAACAGCTCTCCTTGCTGTTTGTAATTGTGAAACAGGAGACTTTTTCTAAATTTAATTTGACAACTTTTTAATTTGAAAATTTTTTAATCTTTGTAAAATGATTGAAGCAAGTTTTTCATTATGATATAAAGATTTTCGTGCTACATAATTCCAAGTACACCAAAATTGGTGCTTTTTTGCCATTGCCATATTCATCACCAGTGGCACAACAGCCACAAGAGTGGACTAAGGTCATCCACCTGCTGGCAGATTTCTAGACAGGAGATATTGTTTTATGGGGTAGGGATGTCAGCACTACGCGCAATGCTCTACAGCCATATTTGACTGGGACCTACGGTTTAAAATGGATTTCGATCCACTACAAACATCCATGGCTCCGCCGAAACCTGTAGCACCGTGCGGCAGAGCGCTAGTCATTTCCTTATTCTTATCATAAAAATGCAATTTTAAAATGAGACTAACATATATCCAAAAAATACAAAATAGTTTTTTTTATTTATTAAAAAATAAAGGATTTATTACTCATTAATAGTTGTGTTGTTAAACTGCATAAAAATATCAAAGAAAATGCATTAGTATCACTGATAAAGAGATTATGTGGTAATTATTTTGAAATTCATGATAAGCAAATCTCTTCATGTCAAAAGGTTTCTCTGTATTTGTTTTTTAAATTTATTTAAAGTAGCTTAATTATTGTTTATAACATATATTGCATTTTCTTATAGTCCATTTGCACTTCTGTTAAGTCATTCCTCATAGTTTAAGAACTATTGAGTTATGGTTTAATATTGTTTTGCCTATGTCTCTGTTTAAATGAAATTTTCTTTTTATGTCTCTTGCTTTAAAATTGGTGACTTATTCTTGAATTTTATCTGTTTCTATTAGCATTTTTATAGCTATATTTAAATAAGAATTAAATTTAAATTATGCTATATGAAATGATATGTTGTTTTTATCTGAAATAAATTTAGTTTTGTGATTATAATAAAAAATGGTTATTATTTGCATAATTTCAAATGCAAATGTATCATGCTAAATTTTTTTCTTCCCCCCTGTTATGTAATATATGGGCATACACAAAAATTTATCAAAACTTAATTTTTCAAAATAAAAAGAGTTTCATAAATTTATGGCTAGCTACTTAAATCAGAATAATTTTACCACTTATTAAATATTCTATTATACATTTTGAAAAGATTCCATTTCTTTATTGTTATGTCGTTTATCGATTTATAAACATAAATTGTAAATATCATGCATCATATGTTTAGAAGTCATTTTTTATGACAAATCAATCCATGTCTTTGTTGCTGCTATGCGTAAATGTTAATATTTCATTAATATTTATCCAGAAATATAGTATAAAATATATAAGAAAATATCAATATAGAAATGAGATTGTTTTAACCATCTGTGTTCTTTTGCTCATTTTTAGAATAAACCATATTTATTTTTCTTATGTGGTAGTTAATTGGTAACCTATTAATCCAAGTTGAATGAAATTGTAATATAAATTTACATATGTGAAGTTGGTTTTTAAATATTCATTAGATATAAAAGACATTTATTACTCTTCTCTTAATAATTACATTTGTCTTTTACATATCGGATTTGTATTCTAAAATATTGTACATTTTATTACCATCTATGATTTGGGTACATCAAATAATAAATATATATTTAATTTCATGCTTAAATGACTGAATATTCATAAAATATAAAAGGAATCATGTACCTATGGAATGGCGTTGTTTAAGTATTTTGATTTTAATTCACTTTGTAATGTGAAGGGGAGTTACTCAATAATATAATAAAGGTTCAATTTTTAAAATATTAAGAGAACTAAGGGCAAACGACTTTCTGTCATACATACTGGTCGTTGGAAAAAGTTGATAACCATGACTCACCATGTTTGTTGTTGTGAAATCCCACACATGCTGCTTCCTGGATTTATCTGGCAGGTTAGTGTTGCTGCTCAGCTCTGCTTTTTGTAATGCTGCCTGTGTTAGCATGCTTATATAGCTGCAAGTGCATGGTCCTGGGTGGCTCTATGCTTTAAATTGTTACATCTGGTTGCAATGGTTACTTGCAAAAGATCAGAGAGAAATCTTTTAATTTCCTTTTATTTTTAATTGTCCTACAGGATCAATTTTTCATATTCTTTTGTGTTTTGTTCCTTTCTTTTTTAAATATGATTAAAATATTTTAATTTAGTAAATAAAAATTAACATATTTGAATATATCTACATATAGCTATTACTTTTCAACATTTTCAAAATAAATTGTTGAAACAATGTGATTAATAATTATTACGAATACTAAAGTGTTAATTTATTTTTCCTCTTTGTGCATTCCAATTATTTTTTGATAACTGGAGTTATTTCAACTTTCTGATGCTGAATTTAAAATATTGTTGGTATTTGTACTCGCTAATCATTTTTGAACTAAATATATTTGTGTAAAATATCCATTGATTCCTTTTACCAAACTTTTCGTTATTTCGCAAAAGTTTTGATAGTGCTAAAATATTAAAATATGAAATAAAGTTGTTCTTAATTCTATTTATTTTTTTATTAGTTATATTCAACTGTAAATATTGAACAATTTCTTAAATTATTCAGCATTAAACAACATTGAATTTAGAAGATCTGTTTTTATTAAGAATTAGGTATTGCATTTAAATAAACTTGCATTTTCTTAAAATCGAAGCAAGGTATTGTTCAAAATTTATGGTAGTTATATTGGATTTTTTTTCCCCTCCAAAATACCGATGAATAAAAGTTGTAATTTTAAGCTTTATTAGATGCACTTGCTTCTGAAAAATGCTACCACTACTTTATGATTACGTTAATTTATAATTATTCATTTTTATGTATTAAAATAAACATTCTTTTATGAATTCAGGCTGTGCAGTCTGCCTCGGAAGTTAAAGTGAATGATAAAAAACAAAATGTTGAATCGCCTGTACCTCTTAGCAAACAGCCTGCTAGGACACAGGTAGTTTTTAAAATATATAGTAATTAATTTTATAATTACAAAGAACTTCTGATGTTATATTCATTTTTTAAAAAGCTTTAAGTTTCAAAAACTGCTGAAGAATTTTTGTTTCAATGAATCTTTTAAGAAATACATGTACTTATAATATGAAGATGTCTGTAATAGGATGCATATTAAAATTATCTAAGTAATTCATTATTTAAATCTGGTTTGTCCAACTTATGGCCTGTGGAACCATGGGCAGATGAGGGCAGCTACAAATTTGGTTTAACAAAAAGTATAAACTAATAAATTTCTGAGATTTTGACTAAAATTACCATTAATAATACTGCAAATTTGGGTGTAGGGCTGACAAACCCTACCCTGTAAATAAGCAAAAACATCTCCTGTCTTGAAATCTGCCAGAAGGCACTGACCCACCATGGAGCTGTTGCGCCAGTGAAGAAGAATATCGCAAATTCAATTTTAATATGCTATATTTAATATGCCAAAAATTTGTGAGTTTGAGTCTCTCATTACTAGAGAACGTGTTAAATTTATTCACAAATTGTTGCCCATAGAAACAGTTACTTCTTAACATAATAAAGGGTGAATACTTGCTTCTTATTTTTACCTCCCAATAGTTATTAAAATACATTGAAATGGATTTCAATTTGCAATGGAAAACAGTCCAGTTGATACCAAAGAAAGGTACTAGTATTATGTGTTGCAAATTGGAGATTAAAAGACAGTAATGAACGTTCTTGTTTATATAAAATCTATGTATTTGATTATTAATTAAACTTTGGCAACTCGTCTTCTTCCAATGTTGCCCAGGGAAACTAAAAAGCTGGACACTCTGAATTCAAATGACTATTTGCTCTATAAATGTTTTTGTGTATTTCATATGTAATTGAATAAATTTCGGATGGTTAAACAAGATATAAATTACAGTGACAATGTGAAACTGAAATTGTATCACAACTTTAAGAATGAAGAACAAATTGTATATGCAGGATTGTTGAAATTTAACAACCCCAACTCAAACGTCTCTGTTAGTAAACAGGATAATAATTTAAAAAACAGGCACTTCAAGTCATGTGTATATTTATTTTATTTTTAAGTAGTACAAAAAATAGACAGACAGGCCTTCCTAACAAAACATTTTGCAAATGTTTTGTTGTATATATTCCATGATTCTCTGCATCGTTTCCCAATTGCAAAACAATTTCAACATCATTAACGTATGTTCATAAATCAGCATTAATTCAACAAATATTCTAAAACAGACTTGTTGTTTAAGTCTCAGCTGTGATAAGATTGCTAGTTGTCCTTAAAAAACCTGGTGCTTTCAGAATCATAACCAGTAGCTGCATAAAATAAAAGTCTAGCATGGATATTAAGCTGTTGGAAAACGAGGGCTGTTCGCCCGTGCTCCAGCAAAAGTTTTAGTCCAACACTTTTTTTAGCGTTATGATAAATATGGAGAGTGAGCCCTCTTGCTTAAAAATTGTCTTGAAAGAAGGGTTAAATGTTACAATGTAACCATAATGTACTGGAAAATTTACAATGGTACTTGATAAATTATATGGTTTTCTGTTGACCAAATGGGGCAGTTGTACTAATTATGTGAAATTGGTTTTATCAATCTACAGAATGTTCTCCTTTCAAATGACGTCAATTGTCTTTTTTAAAGAAAATTACACTGGAAAGAACCAGACTTTCCAGAACTTAGCATGCCTTTCAAACAATTAATGAAGCCTATGGATTTCATAAGGATAAAAACCCAGAATTTTTGCATCAATTGTCAAATGATGGAATAAGGCAACAACTTGAGAAACAGCTGGTTCCCTCGTAACACTATCTGGCAGTTAATTAGGTTTTTCCATGTTTTCCATATATACAATCTTATATTTTGTCATTTACCCTGTAAAATTCCAAGCTGTTTTGTTCTATGAAATTTTTCATAAGTCAATGATTCTTGGCATGTGCTTAAGCTTTGTTTTTCTTTATGACACTCGTTATCTGAATATATGGTGCAAAAATACGCTTCATTCCGAACGGAAATTAAAAATAAAAATTAGATTCCGCAATCACATTCGTGTATCTGTCAAAGGACTAAAGACCCGCACCTAAAATCGCAATTTAAAAACTAAATAACGAAAGTCTCACTTCACAAATTAGAAAAACTCTACATGGGAAAACTACACGTACTCGCTCTCGGAAAATATTACTACCTCTTTTTGGATGAAAATTAAATCTAGGCGCAAAATTCAAATTTCATCCCTCCATTCGAAAAGGACGCCGACAACATGGCAATTTCACCGGCTGAAAAAAGCCGAAATAATGGCAGATTTTTCGGATTTATCTAAATCCGAACATGAGCAACGTCACAATTCGCAAGAATTCGTCACAAATAATCTAAACTGAATGATGATATAACACAAATAATAATCGTAACACAAATAATCTAAACTGAGAAATATTTTAACACTTCGCACCTAAATTACAATAGACATATTACAGCCGATAAAATCATTAACTTTATCAAAACATTAAACCAGAAGATAGCCGCCGGCATCGACAAGATTAATGACAATACGATTCAATTTCATTTACCACCCAAATTAATCTAGTAGTTAGTAGTAATCCTAAATATTTATAGACTTAAAATCTCTTACTTCCCGAACACGTGGAAAATAGCCTTAATTTCGTCGATACATAAATCCGGTATAAACTCGTCATTACCTAGCAATTATAGACCAATCTCCGTACTAAGTAACCGAAGCAAACTTTATGAATTCGCAATTTTAAACTGAATTAACGATTTATGTAATAATAGTAACATAATCATTCCGGAGCAGTTCGATTTTAAGAAACTCAGAGTACAACACACCAGTTTCACAGAGTCACGGAACTCATACGGTTTTAGCATTCGTAATTTAACCTATGTACTATTTCTTGGCGTCGCGAAAGTATTTGCCAAGATATAGCATACTGCACTGTTCTTTGAATATAAGAAACTAAATTTTCTGCTTCCGCTTGTTATTTTTAAGCAATAGAACATATAAATTTAAAATTAATAACACCATATCTACCGCCAGATCAGTTGAAAGTGGTCTCCCGCAAAGCGCGATACTTTCTCTGCTTCTCTTTAAATCTACGTTAACGAGTTCAAGCGTGCGAACATCATCACGACAACGTACGCGGACGACATGGCGATAATTACGCAGGACACACATGTATATAAACTACTCTATAGTCTGCAGGAATTCGTCAACAAACTTCAAACCTGCCTATGCTTATGATGAGTCAAGATCAACACCAATAAATGTGCAGTACTCATTTTCCATAGAAGAATAAATCCAATTCCACCGCGACAAATCACTATTTTCAATGAACCAGTGCTTTTTGTCATCAAATACAAGTACCTAGAACTTACTTTGAATTAAAACTAACTTTTCCAAACCACATACGATACACCCTTATTAAAGCTAACCATTCATTTAAGCGATTAACACATTGGAGAAGCAAACTCATCATTTATACTTTGGTAATAAGACCAATCTTAATATATGCAGTTCCAATTTCGATTAACTCTGCCATGTTCTATCTGAAGATACTGCAGGTTTTCAAAAATGAAATTTTAATGTTTATCACTAACCCTCTGTTGCATTATAGCCACCAATCTACACAGAGAATTCGAAATAGAACCATTATTAAACCTTGGCAGAAAAATCATATATAACACAGATATGCAAAAGTTTAATTATTATAAATTTAAATTCTTACTTCTCTCTAAATTTTTACTGAGCATGTCAATTAAGTTTGACTAGTTTATTTATTTAGTTTTAAAATACTCTAATATGCTCTAATTTAAATAATAAATTATGAACAGAGGTAAACCTAGGTACTCCAATAACACACTTGACATTCCATTCTGTGAATCTTTTTTTTAGTACTATTTTAAAATGATTCTCAACCACATGACTTGAAGATTTTGTTTTCATGTCATTATGACAATTAAAATGCTCTACAGTTGAAAATGTTTAAGCTTGAACTTGGTATAAAAAAAAAGTTGAAAATTTTATAAAATAAAAGCATTCTTTTTTTTTTATTTTGAAATTAAATTTAAACTACATATTTTTCATACACAGAAATATCTTTTATATCAAATGTATTGTAATCATGTTTGGTAGAGTTTGAAATTTCTAGAATTTTATGGATATTTTTCTTTCAATTTTTAGAGCTTTGATTTTGATGTTCGTTTGTTATATATTCTATTTTACTAAAAAGTGGAGATTTTTTTAATAAATATAATATTTTTTCCAAAGTTGGAATTTGAGAAAGATAAGCCAATTAAATCCAATAGGAAATTAAATAATTTTTGAAGTATTTCACAAGTAGTTTTATGTATAAAAACGAAAATTTTCAACGTTTTTTTCCCTTCCTCTCATCTACGATATAATTTTATAGATATGCACAACTGCTGGATCTCCTGATGTACCTGTACCTGTGGCTGACATGCTTTCCTCCCAAAACAAAAATGAGTTGCAGCAAGCTGAAAACCAAAGTGGGCTTCCTTGTAACCAGAGCGTTTCTGATCAGTCTAAGATTCAAGATTTGAGGTGTGTGGAGTTTTTTTTTAAATTTTTTTTTTTTTAGATAATAAAGAACTTGGGATAAAGTAGTTTTTCTATTGTAAATGTTTTAATTCTTAACAAGGTTTTAAAATTTCATTATAATTATATATATATAATTAAATTCTTTAGATGAAAGTAAATTATTCATATTTGAAACTTTGAAATACAAAGGAATAAATCAAAATTATACTTATAATATTAAATTGAAGTTATAAAAATAAATTAATTAAATTGAAGTAACTGTAAAGTTCTAAATTACACTTGGAGTTCAGTGTTAACTTTAACTTAAAGATTTAAATTTATTGTGTCTCACTTAAGTTTTATCTGGATGTGTCTTGTATACAAAGAAATAGAAAGTTAATCAAATTCTTGAAAATTTATTACTTTGAAACAATTTAGCTTGAATATATTTTCCATTTAATTGGCATATTATTTTTATCATGGCTTGGGATGTAAATCCTGATAGAGTACAATTTAAATTTTATAAAGTGTTGTGTTTTCAGTGAACTTGAAAGATTATATTTTTATAAATTTAAACATCTTGGTCATTTTGTTAAGTAGGTTTACATAATGCTGAATAGTAATTCACGGCTTTTATTATATAGCTTATTAAATTATTCATGGTTTATTCTTCCTTTTTTTTTTTTTTTTTTTCCTGAGTGAGTGGAGAGTTAGTGTTTCTTCACATTTATTATACTGTCTCTTACCATTGAAAATAAAAGTATTGTATATTAAGATTAGAAAAATTGATAATGTGGTATTATTGTAATCATTGCTTTCTTTTGAAATTAGTAGGAAAAATAGGTCTGCTACATATTTAATTCATTAATTATCTAATTAGTATATGAGTTGTATGAATTGAATAGTATTCAGAAAACCTTTTAATATTTATTGGATATTATAATTTTCATCTTAAATTATTGAAAGTCACAAATGTTTAATAATTATATATATATCAGATCCTTACTTTGTCTATATAAATGAAGCTCATAGGTATGGTTAATACAGAATATATATGTAGTATACTTTTATCATTATTAACGAATATATACTTCAGTTGTCAAACCATAATTCTTAATTATTATTAGTATTTTTCATCTGTATTTTGAGATATCTTCTTGATTACTTTACACTTTTAACTTTTTATTTTCCTAATAAAATTCACAGAAACTAATGATGAAATCTCTAAAAATCCTCATGAAGGGTTTTTTTACGTCAGTATATTTTAAAAATAAAATTTAATAGGAATTAAGTTATCCGTTAAGATGATGGATTTATTCATGAATACTTTATTCCCATGAATGAAAATTAAAGATGTTTGATTTTCTGTACACCAACACTGATTTGGCGGCTGATTAGCACGTCAATGATCAGCTAATTTGAACAGAGGAACTAGTTCAATGATCTACACTGTAGAGTCAGTAAAATAGGAGGAATTTTCTTTTAGGAAGTTAGCTAATGGCATGTATTTCCCTTCTTTCAATAGATAATAGGATTATTTCGATTTTAGGGTCAGTGAAGTAGGGTGTTCTTTATCTTAAATAGTTGGACTGTAGTTCTGTTTAAATCAATAAATGTGACAGCTTTTTTTTTTTTTTTTTTTTTTTTTTAATTCTATAAGTGTATACTATTTTATATTTAGCATTGTTAGGGCAATAAATACCCAAAGCAACGTTAGGTAAGCAATTAGTTATTAAAAATTTAATAAAAAAAGTGAAGATTAATGAGTTTTTCAAACGAGGCTTTGTGTAATGAAATATAATCACAGCTTATTGAAATAATATAAAATGTTCACTACTTATGCCATATATTTTTCTATAAATAGAAATATATACATAAAGGGGGAATCATTTTTGCTGAGTCTCTTATATAGCTAACAATTATATATATATATATATATATATATACACACACACACTGAAAGGCATACTTTCTTGTCCCTGGAAACACTGAATCATCTTGAGTTTTCAGTGGCACATTTTTTGGTTATGCCTAATACATTAATTTATGCTGCTTACTTGAAATTTACTTACCTTGACAAATAAAATTATTTGATTCAAATTCCTTGTGAATTATTTAATTCTTAGTAAGGATTTTGTTCTTGAATGTTATTGCACTTCAATTGTTGCGAAAATCCTTTTCGGGTTCAATTTGGTTGGTAAATATTTTTCAGGAATTTGGAAGGTATTAATGCAAATTAAACCTGGATCTTCATGTAAATAATGTGTGTATTTTTGGTAAAATATAATTATTCATTTCAGCAGTAGCAGCAGTAGTGGAGGAAGTACTCAACATTCTTTGCAACAAAGAGCTGTAGTTCCTGATTTGAGCAGTTTGCAACTGAAATTAGCACAGTTGACTTTCCCTGGAAGCAGCATAGCAAATGATCCTGGTTTAAGTACCGGCAATGTTCAACCTCTACCGAGTTCTTCACAATCCCTTGCAGTATGTACATTTTTATTTTAAATGTTAGATAACAAGGTTTTTCTGAGCTAAAAATGTATTTTCTTATAAAGTAAAATTGCAATGTGTGTGTATATATATATATATATATATATATATATACACACACACACATTACAATTTTACATTGATTACTCATCTGGGTGTGCTTTCTATTAATTTTTAATATACTAACAAAGAAGATTTCCATTCCTGAATTGTAAGTGATGGAATTATATTTTCAATTGAAAACATTCGTTTTAAATAGCATTTAAAGGTATTCATAAGATTCGGATAAGAATGCTGAATGCAAGCCTATATTATTACTATGCATTTTATAAATAATCTTAAATAACCTTAAGAGTGGAAAGCAATCGTGTTATGTGAATTAAATGACACAACTAAAAGTAAGTAAATTTTAATTAAATTATGCAGTATACATGAAAAGAACACTAGACTAAATAATTGATAGTTACTGTAATTAATGTAGTTGCTGTTTTTTAGCATCATTAGACATGTATCCAAGAACAGATTTCGAAATGTTTGCTGATTTTCTAAGATACACCATGTTTTAGAAATGACTACTTGGCATTTATCTGAATAATGACAATGTCATGCAATTTTGTGAATAGAAGTAAGTCAAAGTCATTCTTAAACTACAAGCACAGAATGGCTACACCAAGCCATCTCAGATCTTCTCTTTTTAGTAGCCACTGAAAGGTTGGGAGGATAATTGTATGCAAACATCCAGCATTGTGTTTTGCAGTATGCCACTGAATTTAAAAGATTTCATTGGGTACACAGAATTCAATTAAAGTGCAAAAGAATGGTGCCCCTACTTTTTATTGTTGAATCATTTAGATTATGTTTGTAAAGGAATACAAGAAGATTGTTTAACAGGAGCCAGGAACATGCTATTATTCTAGTCATGTCCATGAAAGAAACAAATTTGTTGCATACAGTGTATGTGTACAGTGTCAGATATTTCATAGATTACTACACTGAATTCTACATTATCTTAAAAGGCGACATTATTGCTCAGTCATATAGAAATCACATTCTTGATCCAATTGTTCATTCTTACACAAATTCTATTGTTGAGTCTTTCATTCTACTAGACAATGCTAGACAATATTGAGCTCAGTTGGTGGAGAATTACCTTTATGAAGGGACTGTTGTAGGTATGGGTTAATTAACACATTCTTCAGGTTAGAACCTAATTAAGCATGTTTAGGATGATCTGGAAACTTATAGCTTTTAACCAGCACCTTGTGATGTATCAGGGTCTTCAAAGGCAATGGATTTTGCTTCTAATTAAGTTTATAAACATCATTTTAATTACAGAACATTACTGTTGTGCATGTATAACTTTACTGTTGGGCATGTATAACTTTACTGTTGGGCATGTATAACTTTTAGATGGAATTGCATTCCATATTGAAACTTGTCATCCATTCAACTTGTATATTAGATATTTTGGTGTGTTTATAATTTTTGTATTTTCAATTAAAAAATAAATATATTGTTTCTTTTTTTCTGCATAATTTAGTAAGCTCTATTTGATTGTTTTCAACAAATTTCATCAAATTAAATAGATGTTTTTACAGTCATAATTTTTGATTTTTTTCTTAATTTTTGTAAATTGTTGTATGAATAGTAATCCTTCCATTTGCAGAAAATCTCTCAAACATGTTTGATCTGCCTAGTTTACTAGGTATTGCAACCATAGTTTATATGCAAAAAAAAAATAATAAATAAATAAAAATAATAATAATAAAATAAATAAAAACGTTCAGGTATAGTAAATCTGTGAGATCAGTAAATAGTATCAACAAAAGAGGTACTACAAGGGTTAATATGATTAAGAACAGAGAATAAAAACATTAATCTTTATTGTGATAAACAGTGTTCAATCTGTAGTGGTCTTAAAGCTGAGATTGTACTATGCTACTTTATTCTAGAGGACTCTGGATAGACGTTACAGTAGACAAGGGATAGATTCTTTTACACCATTAATGTCAACCATCACATGATGTACTACTATAACAACAGTAGCCCTAATAGTAGAATATTCATGTAATAAATGTGTTTGATTTTGAAGTGGAGTATTTGTGTATTAATATTTCCTTTAGGAGAATAAATTTATGCAGGTTTTATTTACATTGTTCAAATAGCAATAAACAATGACTGTTAAATTTAAATGATGAGAAATACAGTGTTTATACATCTGAGTTTTAGTGTTTATATATTTTCAGTAGGCTATTTATATACATTCAAAAAATTTGTACATCTAATGGTGAAAAGGGGAACTACTATAAATCAAAGCCTGTTGCTAATTTTCAGGCATGCATTTTACAAAACACAATAAACCAGTTATAGACATACTTTGTGAAGACCATTTGTGTACACAAAAAAAGACCCAATGAAGTTATGTAATTTATATTTATATACTTATATGTACTTAAAGATGAAAATGTGCCATCAAGAAAAGAATTGCCTTTTAAGAAAGTTTCATATGCAAATATTTTCGGATTCATAATGCAGTGATTATATTTTTTGCCATCCATAAATGAAAAACTGGGCTTCCATAATATTACAAATGAGTATCAAATGAAGAGAAATTTTATTTTAATTGAATCACTTATATTGTACTCCTGCCTTGCAGATGGTTTGTACTAAGATGACCATATGTCATCAATTGAGTGTGGACATGAAATTGGGTTAAAAAATCAAATCAAATTGATTGATCACCAAACTAGTTTGGAGTGATGCAATTATTCCACAATGTTGACAGGAATGATTAAAACAACGAAGACAAGATCATAGAGCTGCTCCCATGACAAACTAACCCTCCCTATTTATCATTGTCAATGACTGAATTTGTATCAAGCCACAAGCCAACTTAGAAAACTCATTTTGTTCTCACATTGCCTTTTGTTTTTATTGTAGTACTACTTTCGTTTAGACCAGCAATCATCCTGATATTTATTTACAACAAAGCAAAAACGGTTAAAAGTTATAAACTGAGGGGGCATTTCATTTGATAGATGAATGAACCCCTTTGTTAGCTGTGAAGCTCTTACACAAAATAAGTTGATATTCTACATCTTGTTATTTTGTCTTTTTTTTATGATACACCATATTGCATTTCAAGAACTAAATGTGTTCATGCTTATCAAACGCTTCTCTGCCTTGCTGAAATTTTATGTCTTCTGAAAAGAGCATGTTTGAGTCTGATGAACTTGTGCCTTCATTCCTCCCAGGATCTCGTTGATCTAACTTATCAACTGTAAAGGATTTGATAATAAATCCCATAAGGGGGCAAGTACAAATTCTATGAATCAGTCCCTAGCCTAATCCCAGCTGGCTTAATCATCAAACAAGATGGCGACAGAACCGGGAAAATTGGAAAATTTTTATCGATCAGGGAAATTCATAAAAATATCTAAAAATCAGGAAATGGATAACGAGCATTTTGCTCAACGGCAATTTTGTAGTCAAGCATGCTTTTTATTCATTTTGCCGCAACCTAATGTCTTGTATTTGAATGGCGATTAGTCTAGTTTTTGGATTTACCTGATTTTTAAATGCATCTTTAATTAGTATGTGTGTTTGCTTTTAATTGTGCTTTGCTTGTACTCATGCTATTTGCTTAAGCCAATTTAGAAAAGTAAAGATTTTAATATTTTATTAAATATTCTATTAATAATTACTTATTGTGAATTAAGCTTAAATTCAGAAACCTTTAGCATCTGCATTGATGGATACTTGTTGTTTGTGTATTTAAATACTGAAAATTATGTCTAATGAATTATTTATGTATATAGGTATATTAAGCCTAAAATATTTAATCAAATATCCTTAAACATATGCGTTGAATGCATAATTTAATTTTTGTTATTTGTGTGTTTAATTACTAATTCTGTCCTTAAATTGGGCTTCTATTATTTGTTTATAAAAAAGCAAATTTCAATGCTACGGTACCACCCTTATGAAACACATTCAAGGTTTAGTTTGTCGCTCTACGGTCATTTTTTGCACACTTTAGGCTAATTTGACCGGACCTACAGTTTAACGTGGATTCTGAACCACTAATAAACATCCATGCCACTGCCAAGATTCGAACCTGGAACTTGTGGTACCAAAGGCCAGATCGCTAGCTAAATTGGCCATCAGGCCGCACACATTCAAGCAGAATTGCCCTTGGCCATTTTGTGACGTTTTTGCTGTTTCTTTTCGTGAGCTTCTTAAAAAGAAGACAATTGTCAAAAAAAATCATGTAAATCCGTCTTAATAATCTTCAAAATATAGTTTAAATGAAATAATTGATCTGTGTTTATTTTAATAAGAGTGGTTATCTTGTAATAATTCAGGAGTTTATTGTTATATACTGTTTTAGTAGATTTCTTTAGGATGTTATTCTTTTTTTTTTTTTTTTTTAATTAAATTTTATAAAAATGTATTTTTTTATCATTAAATAGCTGGTAAAAGTCTTTTTAATAACGTATATTGTACACCTACAATGTTTCCGAGTTGGGGGAAAGTCAGTAAACTAATATAATTAGTAGCCATAAGTCGGGATTTTTTTTTCTTTTTTCTTTTTAGCCACCCTGTCATAAGTTGACTAGTGATGTATTTATTGGTCAATTATATATAACTTATTTCTTAGATAAAATGTACAGCTTCTCAGAAATTATTGAAATCATATGTACCAATTATTCTAATCCAATAACTTTTGGTGTGTGTGTGTGCGTGCGTGCACATGCACACATACATACAATATTCACAATGTAATGTAATAGAAATTAAATGATTTCATGTGTGGTATTCTGTTATTTTAATAGTTGTTTCTGTATTTTGCCCCAAAAATTATTGGTAAATGGTTTCATTTTCTTTATTACAGATTTTTTTAAGTATTAATTCTTAAAAATGCCAATTTTTAAATATATGTTGATTCATAACGGACTACATTTTTTTTTTTCTCAGAGTAATGAATCCTTGAAATAAGCAATTATCTAATGGCTAATATTTTGACTCTAGACCAAAATTTGCATAAATTGGGACATTGTATCAAGGCTAGCCTATTGACCAAAATTCATCTTTCTTTGTTTGGAAAATATTGAATAACATTTTTTTCTAATACTCAAGTTTTCTTTTTTTTATTTAACAATAACTGAATGTTTTATTCTTTCATACACATTTACATACAATGAAGTGAACAGCTAGATAAGCAGTGGCTGGCCGCATGTAAACTATAGTCTGCACATCCTTACGCTAAATAATAAAAGTCAATAGCCCGATATCATTCCTTTTGAATTATAAGAAAATGTTTTCTGAAGCAATTTTAAATAGAACTAACAATTTATGGCAAAAAAAGTAATACTTAAGAAGTTACTTGTTTTAAAGATACAATTCTTAAGTACATCGCATTTAACATAGAGTTCTGAACTTAATGCCTATTGTTAATCAGTCATTCAAAGCCTCCAAACCTTATTATATAATTCATTTTAGATATCAGCAATTGAGTGGGTTCAGATATATTTTCCCTATGTGACCCCTAAAAACTAAATTTGCTGAATGTGATTTACTTTACTAACTTTTCGCCTCTGTAAGCTCTTAAACAAGGTATAATATTAACTTTCCGCTCCTTTTCCTGTAAAAAAAAAAAAAAATCTTTCAATTAAATATATAATAACTTTGATGCTGTATTGAATTATGTTTTTATATTAACAAAGATGAATAGAAAGGGTTTTTTATTCAAGATTAATCAAATTTTTTAAAACCTGTTATTATCAATGTTAAATCAAGAGGGGAAAAAAATGTTGTGGGTCATCTATGTAGTGGGTAACCTGTTTTTAAAAATGTTTTCAGTATGTGTTGCATTATTAGAAAGGCCTTTCAAATTTAATTTTTTTTTTTTAAATTTACCTACATTTTTGCATTTTTTTTTATTTTTCTATTAATCTCGCATAAGTATGTTATTAAAAGAATTGGGATCTTAAATATTTTTACTTTTTAAGTGAAGTATGTATAATAATAATAATTATTTTGAAATTATTGAAATTAGCAGTTATTAAAGTGTGCATTCATCAAAAGTTTTTGTTAATTGTCTAGTTGATTTTAAGGTAGTTTTCGTTTCTGAAAATATATTGCATCTCTCAATTAGAGCTTATTTTGATTACCCATAACTATTTTGTTTATTAAGATTTTTATACAATTAATAAACAACTATTTTCTTGTTGTTTTCCTATTTTAATAAGATTTGCTTTTTGGCTGAGTGCCAAAAATTGATAAATAATATCTTTTATAGCCTTGTTGTGTTTCTTCCATGACAACCACAAGTCAGGATGTAGATCAATTTAATCCAGAACTACCTGTTATTGTAACAACAGTTCAAATGCAAACTCAAATGAGTGGTGTGAATACCTCTTCGATTGTGACTCCAGTTACTTTACCACTTGTATCTGCTTCTTCTCAAAGTGCAAAAGCATCATTAGCACCCTCTGAGAATATATCTTCTAGAAGACACACTGTGGCTACTAATATTGAAGGTTTAAAATTGGAACTCCAGAAAATACATACTCCATCTGTGCCATCAGTTAATCTGAAGAGTAATATAGAACAAGGTCTCCAGGCTATTTTTTCAATTAGCAATACTGCCCAGACTGTGACAACTCCTGCACATTCTAGTGCATATAATCACTCACATCAGCTCTCTACATCTACACCTTCTCTTAATACTCCTACTGAATTATGTGGATCAGCTGCTAAATCTCCTATGATAGTGCCACCTCCATCAACCAATGCTTGCAACCTGCATATTGATCCAGGTAAGATAATTTTTATTTATGAATGGTGATGTGATGAAATTTTCAAATCTTAGAGAAACTTTTTTTGTATTTCTTAATCATAAAGTAGTTACTTTGAAATTAAGTATAGTAAATAGGCATACCTATTCTATAATGCACAAATGTATATTCTATCTGTGAATTATTATGCCAAAGTTAAAATGTTTTAATTGATTTTTCAATTTCATGCAGTATTTCTAAGTAAATATTATTAAATGCACTTTTTCCTAGAAATAAAAGTGAGATGTTAAAATTCCTGCATATTGTTTTTTTTTTTTTGAGAATTTTAAATATTTAAAGAAGAGTTATATAATATTTCTAAAATGCACATACTGAGTAATTTTAATATGAAGTGGCTTTAAATTATGTGCTTATTACTATAGTAAAAAATTTGGGACAACTAAAAATTTAAACTGTCTTTTCTGAATAAAAGGTTATATATTTTTAAAAAAGATATCAAAAATGTCATTTCTGAAATATTTTAATTGCATCATGTACAAAAAGTAACATTGAACAAAAAGTAAAAATTCAAGTATGAGATTGTCTGAAAGCTGGCAGTATTGGAACTTGAATGGCCTAAATGATATGCATGTCCATTGCTTGAAATACTTGGCCATTATTTCTTTTTCTATTTCTATCCCATATGTGTTATAAAATGGTGTATCATTCACCACTAATATCTGTCAAAGCTTTAATACTAGTATCATTGACTGAAGCACTTATAATTTAGTGAAAAATCATTATTCCAGAGGGTTGGTAAGCAGCTCCTGGTTGTAAATTATATATAAGGTTAAATCATGTAGTTCTATGTATTATATTTAATTAATAATGTTTTATAAATCTATATACAACTTAATTATTTAATTTTGCAAAATGTATTTATAAATGTGCTTTTGTTGAAACTCAAGTTTTGCAAAATATTTTAAGAATGTTTCTGTTATTTATTATTTTGTAACTATTTTTCTTTTTTTCTTTTAGTTTCTAAGAAAAGTGAATCTTTGGAAATTCCATCGTCTAGCATTGTATCTAGATTCAAAGTTACTCCTGTAATTGAAAATCAAACCCTTCAAAGTGTCTCGGTTTCAGATAGTGTACACAATATTTCTCTTCCTATTGCTACATAACCTCTCCAGAGCTTAATGTTAAAAAAACAAGGACGATTTCATATAACACGTGTAGCTGATGAAATTTCTACAAATCTTGTACAGTCTTCTTCTAATGAAGATTTGTACAAAAAAGCTCAGTTTTTGATAATACAAATGCTGAACAAATCCATTTTCCAACTGATAAGTTATATTCTCAAGATCAACATGTAACTGGATATGCATTTCCAAATATTGCTCTTCAGCATTCTTCTAGCAACCCAGCTTTGATGTCTACAGTTCCTGAAACAACTGTATCTCACACAGAAATTGGTGCGACCAATTTCACTCGAAGCATATCTGATATTAATGTTGCTGAAGAGCAGTCATTGAAATTAAAAAATGCTATAGATGGTAATTTTCATGATGTCACTAATTTTGCTGTATTTGAACCGATTCAAGATCAAAATAACACTCAAGTTTTTCTTTCAAATGCTCATGATGCTGATTTTAACATCAAGTCATCTGTTGTGGATTGCCATGACATAACTGGTGCTAGACACAAGGACAGTATGAAAGCCTTTTCAAATGTAGAGTATGAATCAAACCTTAGTAATGCAGAGATGATCAATAAGCATCAATATGCTGAAAAGTGAGACATCCTTTAATTTGTTCTACTTTATCTAACGAATTTGAAAAAAAAGGAGTTTCTTGTAAGCGAAAACTTACCTTGCTCTCTAATGAGTCAGTAATCCTGTCGAATAATATTGCAATTCCTTCCTCTTTTAATATCATGCCATCTTCAACTTTAAGTTCTAGTCTTGTAAATGCAAGTAGTGATATTAGCAAAGTGCCTTTAAATGGTTTTCAAACATCAGTAAATTTATTGGATGCTCAAAAAATACATCCCTGTCATTCTGTATCTGGAACAGTAGGAAATATATCATATTCAGAAATATTACATCCACCAAGTATAAATCACACAGCTATTTCTGGCCCCGATACATTTAATAAGATTCCTGAGTATCTCAGTTTACTTCTGGCTCCCATCAAGTGATTCAAGTACAACCATCATTTTTAAAGGATGCTAATGCTAATCCTTTATATTGTACTTATAACTCAGAAGATGGAAAACACCTAAGAGTAAGTTGTTTAAACTGTTTTGCAGTATCTATAATACTGTGAATAAAAGAAATTTAAAGTTACTAGCATAACAGATTACATTTTATACACAGTTGGAAAAACAAGTATGTTATTATTACCAAATATTTCAAATAATATATACCTTAATTTCTTGGTGTGAATTATAGGTTATTGCATATAATGCATGAAATTTTCTGTTTTACCAGAATTTTGGCAAAAGTTAATTTTAAAAAATTGCTGATTCATATGCATGGTTTTATTTATTTATTTATTTTGTATTATTTTTTTTAAGATTACACATGGAACATCAGTTTAAAAGAGAAATAAAAACAATTTTTCAAACAGAAAATTAATGAATATTTTATGAAAAGCTGCAGTTTAGTAATGACAGTTGGGCTTTTATGAAGCAATATGTGATGCTTGCCATATGCTAATGTTTATAAATGGATAAAAATAACTCAGAATGAATCGACAAAATAATTAAAATAATCTCTGGAATACTAAATTAAGGGACTTACATTAATCAAGATTTTTTAAAAAAATCTTTTTTAATAAATACAAAGTCCACAAATTACCTAAAAAAAAAAAATTCTATACATTTGTTCTGCTCTGAATCAAGTGTTCAAAAGGTGTTTGAAATCTTCAAATACATATATATATATTTTTCCTTTTTTTATTATTGAAATTCTTTGCATTAAGTTTTTATTTACTTTATTTGTATTCAGTATAATTTGTTCTTGCAATGTGTCTTATACACTGATAATTTTATTTTGGTTCTAACTTTAGAATGCATAATAAGTTAATTTATCATATAATTATATCATGCAATGCACTGTAAAAAAATTTTTTTCTATCTACATTATAAATTAAAAAAAAACGTCATGAACAGGCAAAAGTTGCTTGCCGACTAAATGCAACAGCTAACGTAGAACTATGCTAAGGTTCTCCCTCCCCCCCCTGTCAAAATAATACAGATTATAGCAACAAATAATGTTACATATCATAAGGCAAAATGAGACATTTATGTGATACAATTTTCAAATTGTGTACTATACCTGTTGGTATTCAAAAAACTAGGCAGCTTTAAAAGCTAGAATAAGAAGTTTAATTGAAAAGATGTTATTCATGTGTTATAATAAATTATTATAAAGAATCAAGATTTGATATGCAGCTTATAAATTTGAATAAATAAAAAATAGCTTTGATTTCATAGAAAACCTTTTTGTCTATACATTTGAATCTCTTTTGTGCAAAATATATTCTTAGAAATTGCACTTAATTTTCAATTTTTCTGTGAAATCAATTTTTATCTCCAAACCTAATGCTTAAAGAAAATAATGGGGAAAAATATTACATTTGTTTGAATTATAAAATTTTTATTTGTATTTCATGATGAACACTCATATCTATAAAGAATTTCAATAACTTAAAAAAAAAAAAAAAAAGTGATAATCATTTAAATTGTTTGTTAAGGACTTCATAAAAAAACAAACTAAATTTGCTATCTGTTCCCTACAATAAACATGAATTTTCATTTTTGGGAAACTGGATCATCACTAGAACTCGTAATGTTTATCATTTATTATTTCTGGACAAAATTCAAAATTATTAATTCAATAGCTTAAATTTTCCGAACTTAGATTTCAGTTGTGTTGCGTGAAAGGGATTGTTGTACCAGCATTCAGTAATGCAAAACCAAAAACTAACTTCAAATTACTAAAACGCTAGAACGTCAGATTCTTTTGACTCGTAAAATTAGAAAGGATCCTTTGTCGCTAGTGAACACATTCAACATAAGGGTAAATAATATCTTAATAACTTCAAAGATATTTCTACTCTTCCAAAAGAAAAAATAACTCTCCTTTTTACAACGAACACACTTTATTAACATCAATTTTTACATTATTCTATTTTATTAAAAATGAAAGTAGAAGTTGTAGTTTGGACAGAAATCTCCGGAGTTAAGTTGTATACAATTTCGCTCGCGTACGCGACATTCCCACCTTTTGAGTCTGAAAATTCAGAACTCAAAACTAAATTAAGAGATCAAAGATGAAGTCTCTTGAAAGTTTTAATCTCACGTCCCAATCTGGTTTTCTGGTTCAGTACAGGTTGGTTATCGACTTTTTAGATTTCACAGGATCAGCAATCTTATTTCTTAGATTTTTTCCGTAGATTGAGAAAGTCTTCTTGTACCTTTCAATGCTCGATGTCGAAGAAGTTCCGAAGAAACTGCATTTATCTCAAGTGAATACAGACGTTGCACAGGACGTAATTTTTCACCACTAGCTGTTTTCACTTTCACTAGACGTATAACACCATCTTTACCTGGAAAAATCTCAGTGACTCTTCCTAAAGGCCAGTAGAGTCTTTTTAGATTTTTATTTTCAATGAGAACTATTTCTCCCACCTTAATGCCATCAGCTTTTCTAATTTTATTCGTATTTTGTCTCAAATGACGATACTCCAGTCTGAAACGTTTACGTAGATCTTCACGAAGTTTCAACCGATACATGTGTCTCTTTTGAAGACTGGTAGATTCCAAATTGTCAAGATCGGGTACACCACATTCCATTAAGTCTCTCATAAACATAGACGGTGTTAAGGGTTCAAGCTCATTGTCATCTGACACGTATGTGATAGGCCTGGATTTAATAAGGCTTTCACATTCACACAATAGAGAATTTAACTCTTCGTACTTCAAGCTTGCTTTGCCCAATACTCTTTTAAGAAGATCTTTAACAAGAGCGATAAGACGTTCCGACCATCCTCCCCACCAGGGAGAAGATGGAGGTATAAATTTCCAGATGATTCTACTTACAGCTCCATCAGTAACAACTTGATCCCAGTTAAGCTTTTTAGAAGGTGTTCGGTTCCCACGAAGTTTTTACCGTTATCTGTATAAATGATAGCCGGTCTCCCTCGCCGAGCTATAAATCTTCTTAATGCAAGTAGAAATTTATCAGTAGACATAGAAGAGACAAGTTCCAGATGCACAGCCCGGAATACTGAACAGGTAAATAAAACTATCCATGATTTGCTTCCATCTCTCAAGAAGACTGGTCCAGCCAAATCTATTCCAGTGACTTCAAAACAAGAAGCATCCTTGATTCGATCTTCAGGCAGAGGAGCAAACATTACTTCCATATGTTTGGCATTGAACCTTTTGCAAATAACACATTTACGTAAAACCTTTCTAATTGTTTTCCTCGCTTTCAAAATCCAATATTTTTCTCGAAGACTTGCAATTAACGTCTGAATACCACAGTGCAAAAGCTCTTTGTGTTTAGATATAATCAAACTTGTAACAACAGGATGATCTGAAGGAAGAATCCCTGGAAACTTGAAATCTTGAGTATCTTCTCGAAATGTTAACCTGGTTTTCATTCTTAATAGTCCATTTATGTCAACAACATGGGATATTTTTAGGCCTTCGTTCTTACCGGAAACAAATGATGTCCTTTGGACAATCAACAGGATTCTTTTTCTGCTTCTTTCAGTTCGTCAGGGAGTAAGTATGTCTGTTACGCGACAAGATTTTTCTAGTTTACTGTTTCTGCAAAACCTGATCATCCATGCAGTAACTCGTATCAGCTTCTCAAATGACGAAAATCTTATTAAGAATTCCCTAACGTAATCTGACACAAACAGGGAAGTCACAACTGATTTTTTTCTTTTTTCTGCATTGACGACATTCTTGTCAGGGTATAAATTAGATATGGGCCACAATTCTTCTTCCTCTGTTAACCAGGCTGGACCTTCCCACCATCTTCGAGTTATCAAAGTATTAACTGAACAGCCTCTCGAAGGTAAGTCCGCTGGGTTTAGATTTCCAGGTACATAATTCCATTGAAGAGGTTCACTGCCCGATCTAATTTCCTTGACTCGATTCATCACAAATGTTGCCCATTGTTCATCATTTTTTAATCCAGTATAAACAGTTCATCGAATCTGACCAGTAATAAACAGGTATACCACCAAGTTCTTCTAAATCAGTACAAATAGTTTTGGCAAGCCTCAAGCCGATGCAACAACCCAATAGCTCCAATCTGAAATGGAAATACTTTTTAGAGGTGCTACTCGTGATCTTGCTGCTACTAAATGACAAGTAACTCCTTGTTGGTTCACAGATCTTAAAAAATGCAAGTAGCATAGGCTTGTTGACTAGCATCGCAAAATACATGCAAACTATGTTTTGAGTTCTTATGCCCTGAATCCATCTTGGTATTTCTAGTTTGTTTAACTGATGTAACTGTCTGTCCCATTTTTCAAATTTATGAGCAATTTCTTCTGGAAGAATATCATCCCAATTAGCCTTAATTTTCCACGTTTCTTGGAGCAATATTTTTGGAATTAAAGTTATGGGGGCAGTAATTCCAATAGGGTCAAATATTTTGTGACATTTTGAGAGAATATATCTCTTTGTCACTTTTACAGATTCACTCTGCGTGTCATTTCTGACATCAATTTTCAACGTGTCTCTTTCAATGTTCCAAAGAAGACCAAGAACTGGGATGTCTTGTAAGATATGAGAAGCATTTTTGGGATTCTTTTTACAATTGTCTCTTAAAGACTCAAAAGAATTGTGTTGCCAGCCACGTAACTCAAATTTTCCGAGAGCCATGATTTCTCTGGATTCATTTATAAACTTTGTCAAGTCAGCCTCGCTTTTAACACTAGCCACACAATTATCAACATACATAGATTTCTGTAGGTGTTGAGCTGTCATCTTGTAGCAATCAGGAGCTCCATCTAATAGGTGATTCAATGTCGCCCCTAAAAGGAATGGACTTGATTTTATCCCAAACACTACACGGCAATGTCTGTAGATCTTGACAAGATTTGGATCTCCATCTTGCCACCAAAGAAATCGCAGATAATCCTTGTCACTGTCATTCAGCCGAATCTGTAGAAAAAGCTTTGCGTATATCGGCGATCACACCATACTTTTCAATACGAAACCTATTTATTAGGTATGGAATAAGTTCCACAAGGTTTGGACTTGTTACTAGGCAGTCGTTTAAGGATGGACTTCCTTTGAATTTTGCAGAACCATCGAAGACAGGTCTTATCTTTGTTGTTGAATTGTCTTTTATGACAGGTAGATAAGGAAGATAGTGACACTTAGAATCCATGAGATCTTCACTATTTAACTCTTCAACAATACCTTCCTTCTTCCAATCTTCAAAAACATTTTCATAGTCCCGTAGAATACCAAGATTTTTGATTCTATCAACTGTATTTTTCAATCTTTTCTCAGAAAGACCTTTGTTCGAAGGTAGAACAGGGTGATCTTCTAACCATGGTAGTGAAACAACATATCTACCATCTTCATTTTGTTTAACAGAATTCAAAAACAGCTTTTCGGTTTCTTTCTCAATTTCCATTTGACTTTGTTTATCTGCCGTATCCAATATTCCAAGAGTGTCCAAACTCCAAAGATCACTAATGCTTTTGTTGTTTACATGTAAAGACAGTACTGTCATATAGCTGTCATTTTTCACTTCATTTTCTAATTTTCCCATAAGAGACCATCCAAGTAGCGTTTCCATTGCCACCAATCCGCAAGATAAATTCACGATTTTTCCAGTAAAAAGTTTACCGGCTATATCAGCACCTATCAACAAATGCACTGAAGACGCTGATTCATCGAGACAGGCTTCTTTGTCGCTAAGAAATATTCCCTTTTTTTTCAATCTCTTTAGTCCAAGGTCCAGAAATAGCTGCGGGTATATCAATACATATTGTCTCTTGATCATAAGCTTCGAAAGAACAGTGATAGTCCTTTTGAAACTGCTTTCATATACTTTGTACAAATGATGCTTCTGCTTACTCTCTACACCACCAAAAAAGATTGTGGATCATGTCTTCAGCTCTAATTGGTTCATAACTCATTTTAGAAACAGCTTCTTTAGTTATGTAAGATTTTTGGCTACCTGTGTCAATTAACGCTCTCACAGGAAAATTGCCATCATTACCGTAAAGATATACTACTAAAGTTCGCAGAAGAACATCCGCTGAACAAGTTGGATTCACCAAGGTGTGGAATTTTTCATTTGAGTTTTCAACAGCTTTGGCGACTAGTTTATCGGAACCAGTGGATACAACCTACTTCAGTTCAGGACACATAACATTATACAGTCTGAGTAAAAACTTTAAGGCCAGTAAAAATTTTTGAGAAAATGTAAAATGAAATAAAAGGGATTCAAATAATATTAATTATTAAAGTTCATTGATAAGAAATAAATGCTATAAACATAATTTGTAAATACATATTTATGAGAAACATGGGGTTATTTACAAAGTTAGTATTTCTGCCTGAGTAAAAACTTTAAGGCCACCAGTCATTTTTTAAAAATAAATATAATACAATCGTGTAATTACCATTGCAACTACTAGCTTGTGACAACGCGGCAATTTTCATATTTATCATACGTTTCTTCGAAGTATTGGTGATCTTTGTGAAGATGGCGAAGGATAAGAAGTTAACTGATCGTGGAAGAGGACAAATCGAAGCTTTGTCTTCAACAGGAATGAGTAGTCGTGCTATTGCGATAAAGATAGGAAGATCAAAGACTGTAGTCAACAATTTTTTAAAATTGAAAGACAATTATGGTAAAAGAATACTGAGGGAAGACCTGAAGCTTTGTCCTCGTGTGACGAAAGAAGAGTTTGCCAACTTGCATCTACTGGAAAGTACTCAACCAGGAAACTGATTCCGACGACAAGTTTAAAAGTTTGTCAAAAAAACGATTTATAACACAATTAGAAGGTCTGGAAGGTGCACAGCAAAATTGACAAAGCAAAAAATACAGCAAAATTGACTAAGCCTCAGTTACTGTAGAGACACAAAATAGAGCTTTTGAACTTTGGCCAGGAAGTCATCACCTGGGACAACCAATGGATATAAATTATTTTCTGACGAAAAAAAATGGAATTTGGATGGACCAGATGGCTGGAATTTCTACTGACATGATATAAGAAATGAAAAAGAAATATTCTCCAATCGCCAATTAGGTGGAGGGTCTGTCATGACTTGAGGCTGTTTTTCTTACAATGGTGTGGCTGAATTGCATTCGTTTCGGGTAGAATGAATTCACAAGGATACCAAAATGTCCTAACAACTCATCTTTTGCCAAATGCTGAATGTCTTGCTGCAGAAAATTGGAAATATCAGCAAGACAATGCACCGATCCATTCGAGTAACAGCACAAAAAATTGGTTCCAAGTCAACAATGTTGAAACTGTGAAATGGCCAGCTAGATCACCTGACCTCAACCCAATCGAGAACCTTTGGGCTAACTTAGCAAGAAGAGTTTATGCAAAATGGGAAACATTTTACATCAACAACAGAGCTGAAATCTACTATCGCAGATGAATGGTATAAAACCGACCCCACCCTTTGTCAAAACTCGTTTCATCCATGAAAACAAGAATATTTCAAGTATTTCAAAGTAATGGCTCCTACACAACCTTCTAAGAATTCGTAATTTTTTTCTTATATGTTATTTTCTATGTTGGCCTTAAAGTTTTTACTCAGGCTCAAATATTCATCTGTGTGTTCTGTAATATTTTCTAATAATAAAATATTTGCAAATTAATTTTCTACTTTTATTTAAGCTCAATAATTATTAATCAAATGGTATTTTTACTACCTCAGTTTAAATGTTTCCATTTTCTCAAAAATGTCTACTGGCCTTAAAGTTTTTACTCAGACTGTAATGTCTTCTTTGACACTGGGAACATTTAATTTTGTTTGTACACTGCCTTACCATGTGTCCTGTCTTGAAACATCGATAACAGCATTTCTTCTTGGCCAGCAAAGTTGTTTTTCTTGTAAATCTAAATTCAAAGCAAGTTCGCAATTTTTACTTTCATGATTCTTTTCGTTGCAAAAGGCACAGTTAGTAGAGCTTTGACTTCCAGCAAAAAGCCCGGCAGCAGTGTGCGGTTTTTCAATGAGTAAATTTTAGGATTGTCCTTAACAGAAAACCCTTTCATGGCCAGATTGATTCGTTCTTCTACGTTTTTCAAAAACTGCATTAAATTTTTAAGTCGAGATTCTTCTTTTTTTTTATCATTATAACTGTTGTTCCTTTGCCAAGCTCTGAGAACTTCCTCGGATAAACAAGATTCAACTAAAGGAAAGAGCATAGCAGAATATTTTTCAGTTGTTACTCTAAGCTTTCTAAAGCTCTAAGCTGTGTCTCAATCCGATCGTACAAAGTAGGAAGTTTTACTTTCTGATCCCTAGAGTTCATAGAAATTGTTAACTTCAAAGTTCTCGAACATAGAATTCGACAAGTAAGTCATCTTGTCCAAATCGCATTTTAAAGAGTCTACTGCTTTGTGGTAATTTCCCTTTGAAGGTGGAAAACTTTCAACTAACTCTCTAGCTCTAGTAGAAGGCAATGTAGCTTTTGTATCAAATATTGAAGCTTATCAGCCTCGTCAATATTTGAGTCACTATCAATTTTACTAAACTGACCCCAAAATGGCAACCAGTCTTTAATTTCACCACCAAACTTTTTAGTTCCAAAAACGGCAACTTAAATTTTCTTTTTAGAAATACTCTGAACTGAACTAGAGTCATCACTTTCTACGCGGTTATTACTTTTGCTTTTAAAAATAATGTTGATTCGTTTTAAATTTCTTGTTATATTCATCTGCAGCAAAAGTTTCAGCATCCAAGTCGGCTGTATTCGTTTCTGTTTCAAGCAACATTAAATTCATAATTTCATTATTCAGTACACAAAGTTCATTATACTTTTCGCCAAGTAGGTCAAAATCGGCCAATAAATCAAAATTGTCCGTTAAATTGGCACCATCTTCAGAAATTGCATCATTAATAGAGTTATATAAACGTGTAAATGCTGAACGTGCAACAGTTCTTTTCTTTTTAAAATGTTCCATCTTTAAAAGTTCTTAAACAAATTCAAAGTACAATAAATCACTTAAATTAAAACTCAAATTCAAAATTCACTTGCCTTTTCTCACTTATTATCCACATCCAATTATCCAAGTCCTGTCGCGGACGCCATTAGTTATGTTGTACCAGCATTCAGTAATACAAAAAACCAAAAAAACTAACTTCAAATTACTAAAACGCTAGAACATCAGATTCTTTTGACTCGTAAAATTAGAAAAGATCCTTTGTCGCTAGTGAAACACATTCAACATAAGGGTAAATAACTTCAAAGATATTTCTACTCTTCCAAAAGAAAAAATAACTCTCCTTTTCACAACGAACACACTTTTATCAACAATGAAAGTAGAAGTTGTAGTTTGGACAGGAATCTCCGGAGTTGAGTTGTATACAATTTCGCTCGCGTACGCGACAGGGATTATGAATTATGTAAAAATAGAAATTATTGCTATTTAACTAGTGGATATAAAAGTGTACTTGTCTGCTTTCTTAAAAAAAAAAATACCCATGTTACATAGCATTTGCAATTATATTTGCCTATTTTTATTGATAAAAATATATCTAAAATTGGACAGAAGACTGCATACCAATTGTTTTGAGAAATTTATTAATAAATTATTATAATTCAGTAAAAACCTAATTTGGTGTAATGTATTAATAAAAAACACTCTAATTTATTTATTCTCTTTGGTTTAATATGTGCTAACAAAGTTTATTTTTGTACTTGTGGTTAAAATCTTATATTAGCACAAAATGTTTCTTTTTAAGACCCATTTTACCATAATAATAAAATAAAAAAAATAGTTATAATTATTTAAGATGTTGAAAACTGGAAAATATATGCATCATGGTAAAACTAAAAGGAAGTATTTACCATATTCCTGGGAAGTAAAGGTATATAACTTCGAACTTCATAGCAACTTAATTCAAGAATGCAAGAATCAATTTTAATAATATAAAAATAAAAACAAAATGCAGTGAAATAAATTTTTAAATTTGTAATCTTCACATTAACTGAAGAAATGAAAAACTTGTTCAGCATCTCAGTTAATTATTTATTGAATTGATAATTTTCAGGAAAGCCTTTTTAATTCTTATCTTAATTTCTCCAGGTGTTTTATTATTATTATTATTTATTTATTCACTTGCTATATGATAAATTATGCTTCCTTAATAGAAATTACTTTTTATCTGCAGCTTATTGAAGTTTTATCTATTGAAATAAAACTTTTTAGTTAATGCATTTAATTTATTTCATTAAATTTTATTTTCTAAGTTAACATTTTTTTAATAAAATAATATTTTGTACTAGTTTTATTAATGATATGAAGTTGCACACCAATAATATGTACAGTTGATTTTAAAAAATTTATTATGTAAAAGTACTGTGTAAGATGCGTTCAAAGTTCTCCATGGTGCCTTTAAAGGTTCATTATGTTTACAAGCAAGAATTTTCCCATTGCACTGTATCTTCTTCCACTTTGCTGAGCTTCTTCCCAAACAGGAAAGCAAAGTACAATGCCATTTTATACAGTATACCATTACATAAAAAAAAAATTTCTCCTATTCAATGAAATTATTTTCATAATTTTCAAAGGGCTTTAATTTAATGTGAATGTTATTTCCTTATAATTAATCGTAGTGATTTCCAAAATACCAAATAATATTAACTAACTCTACTACAAAAATAGTAATTGTTTTATTGAGTTCAATAATATGTTGATATGTTCACTATTAGACCGACACTGTCATAAATATATATATAAATTTTATTTATTTTATTCATATATATTTAATAGTTTTGTTTAAAAAAATTTTTAATATTTTTAAATCAGAAAAATATTATGCTATGTGTTTTATCTGTTATATTTGAATCAGTACTAGAATGGATTGGTGAAAAGCAAATATTTTCCTCATCATAAATTGAACATAGAGCTTTTGTTCTCAGAGTATTTTGTTGAGATTAATATGAATTTTGTTTTTAAATGTATATTTTAATCAATACAGAGATCATATATATTCCCATTATTGGATCATTTCTTTATAATTGCAATTGTTAGATCGGAAGATTCTTATAACGTTAATAAACGTATCTATTATAACATTTTGATTGCTGATAATTATGTTCATCATAATTTCTTTATTAAATGTTAAAACTAACTATTAATGATTTAAATAATTCATTATAATCAATTGAAGGTGAATTTATATTTAATTATATTGTGTATTTCAAGATAGATATAATTTATTTAAATGTAGTTTTTCAAGAAAATATGAGATAATTTTCTAAAAAAAATTTAAGCACTTTTCAATGATTTAACTTTTGATTTAAACCTGTTAAAAAATTTCTTATGTTTTGTTTTAACTCTTTCAGCTTTCTCAGTCTGAAGAAGAAAATAAAAATTATGAGATGCTTGAATGTAATGATGAATATTTGAAAGTGATTCTCGAAAGGTATTTTTTCCCCCATTATAAAATTGTAAAAAATGATACTTGTTTACTTGTGCTTTATGTAATAAATATTTTTACATAATATAAATTGTAAATGAGAAGTAAAGATTTTTGAGGAAATTCAAATTTAAGGCATATATAGAAATATTTAATTATTAATTACAAAATTATGCATCACATAAATTATGTGAAATTTGAATTGCAAAATATTTTTAAAATATTGCTGAATCTTTTAAAATGTTTTAAAAACAAATAAATTTTATGTTGATTTTAAATTTCCAAAACTGAATTGGCATTTGTCTTGTCTTAAAGAGGTGCTTCTTTAACTTATATTGATTTTAGATTGTTATTAATTGTTAGTTGGAATTTAAAAATGCATGGCACAAATAGAAGTTGTTTATAAATAAATAGCTGGAACAGACTGATTACATATTTTATTTGTCAATTATTAGCTGATTTTTTTTTCTGTTTATACAAAAAGTACTTTTATATCTCATTTTATAACTTTTTGCATACTGTTATATTAGGTTTTCAAGAGAGTCGTAATATATTTTTTATTATACAATTTCAAATATTTACTACAGATATAAATAATTCTGGATAAATAGGATAGTGAAATAAGTGTTTATTTATTTATTTTAATTCTTTAGGCAAGAACAAGAAAGACAAGAATTATATAGAAGACATCAGCAAGAGCTCCAGTCTTATAAAATGCACCACTTAAGACGCATTATGGAAGAAAGTGTTGTTTCCATAGCAAAAGTCCGCAAATAGCTGTTGCTAGTAGTCAGACAGGAAACGATACCTTCTCAAGTTATGGCAGTTCTATACATCATTCCAAAGATCAAGTTGCTCCTGAATCTGCTCTAACTTTAACTGCTAATCAGAATATGCACATTAATAACACCGGGATAGTAGGTTATGATGTGGACCAGCAAGCTTATATGTGGTCGGCTGATGTGCAACAACAAGCTATAAATTCACTGCCTGTTGGAGAAACGATTCAAGCAGCTAATGTTATTGTAAATAAACAGAGTGAATTTGGTAATCCAGCTAGTATTAGTCAACCTGAAAGTGTTAGTCATCTTCACTGTAAAGACTCTAACTCACAAATGTTAAGAGGTGGTATTTTAGAAATGTGCTCAGCTGTACCAGTGAGGCAACATAGTATTGATCTCTCTATGGCTAACATTTCTGATCCATCATTGACTAAATTTACAATGCCTCAACTACATGTTCATGATGTACATACTAATAAAAACATGGCAGCCTTAAATAAAATATCAGTGGTTCAAAGACCACTTGAAGTTGCTCCGCACTCTTCTCCTCAAACTGTTCGCCGTATTATAAATGCTACATCTGCTATTAATGTTAATCCTGCATATCATCATTCGCCTCTTATTTCCACATCTACATCAGTTTCACAGCATATGTCTGAAAATGAAGCATATAATGGGCATTCACGTGTAATTAAAAGTTTCCTTACCTTGCTCACAAAGTTCAGATGTTATGTCAGTTCACCTTCCAAATCCCTTTTTTCCCCAATCTGACAGTTAGATATATGTTGTGTACTAATTATCAAAATTAATAACACTTATTTTTAATGTGATAATGTATAGCTTACAATATTCTGATACTATCAGACAATATAAAATTTCTTTTCTTTTTTATATATTTATGACAAAAATACAATATAAATCTCCATTTCATAATATAATTTATAACTAATGAACTATGCTTAAATGAGAAAATGAATTTCCATGTCATATTTGGCTTGATTCATTTTTTAATTTGCTAAATAAAATATAGTGATATATATTAAGCATTCTGTGGTAAATTTAACTTATTGAAAAAGTGAAAAGAAAAAAGGGTTGCTTTATTTTCTGTAACAAAAAAGGTCTGAATTTGTACATTTATATTTTGATATTTTATATGCTAATTATATCTTTTATGTGTATTTGTTTTAGAACACTATGAATTTCAAGTTGAACATGAAAATTAATTCCACATTTGTATTTCTTTATTAGAAAGTCTGACCTGTATAAAATATTTTATTTTTAAATATGACCAATGCACCATTTGTGTAAAACATCTATTTTCTCTATATTGTTTATTTATAATCGGTCATTTTTTAATTACCATAAATTATGTAAAATTAGTTTCTATCTGTATTGAAAATAAAATTTTATCCTTATGAAATTTCTATTTGTCACTTTACAATTGTGATGCAAGTCTATGAAATCAAGAAACAGA
>BPLR01011951.1:0-81448 GCA_021605095.1 Caerostris extrusa | reverse complement strand
TAGTAAAATTATATGTGTTTCAGTTGCTGTCTAGAAGAGTGTGTAAAACGGTCATAACATCTAATTATTGTTTGAGGGCTTTCGGAATTATGTTTATTTCTTATTTATAGCATGAAAATCTTAATGAGTTACTGAAAGGACAATAGAATTCAAATTAACTTTAAATTAAATTTAATCACCAGAAAATCGCATTGTACCCTAACACTGGATAATCCTATCAAAAATTATCGAAATCATCAAAATATAATAAGGAAATGAAATGAGTACACGAATGTCTGAAAGCAACAAAAAAGATAGGAATTATTTAATGCTCATATTAACGTCCTGCCCGTATGAATTCTAGTCACATTACTACGTTAACAATTATAGTACAAACCATCTATATCTTCTCTAGATTTTTACCTTTCTTTAACTATGCGGTATAAAAATCTGCGACTAAATAGAGTTGAGCAACATTATGAATTCATAAAAAGCATGGTATTGTCTTTTATTGCAATTTTTTTGTTTATTCTTTATTATAATGCCATCACATATAAATTTAACGACATTGTAAAAAAAACAGATAGTTAGTGTTTTGTTTATAGATCATCTTTCTTGTTTGGCATATAATTTTTGAAAGTTAGTTTTGATAATTTCTGCCCATTTTTAGTGCATATATTCAGTATTCTGATCAATTAACATTATGTATTAGATACATTACACCTTTGATAGCCATTAGTATCTCCCTAGAATCCATGTTGAAGATCATGCATAAATTTGCAGGAACGTATTTTCTGCATTACCTTGGTTGATAATCTGTTCCACTTCTATTTGATGCGTTATTTATTTAGTCTTTTATTTATTGAACAGTATAGTCAAGCATAATAGGTACATATAGTCGTTGGTTGCACTGAAGTTAACGCAAGAAAATCCATCAGCGGTTACAATAAAGGAATTCTGGTTAAAAATCGGAACCTCATGGATATTAATATCCTAGTTGCATATGCAAAATATATATCACATTCTACAACCAGTTCTGTAACTTCAGATATAAGTGCCTTTTGATAATAATATAATTTAATTTGTTCTATACATCAAAAATTGTCTGATTTTAATTATATAATTTGTTCTATACATATTCCTGATCTTTCATGGCATTCTAAAATAAATAAGAATTTGTTAATTTTACTGTTTATAAAGCTGCAATTTTAATAACCAGCAGTGCAGCAATATGCACTGATGGTTGGTTCGAATGTCAACAAGAAGTGCTAACCAAAAAATTTGTGTATGCATATGCTGAGGATGAATGTATTGTCCTGTAGGTCGGAATCAGTCCTACCATTCATCTCGAGGAGTATAGGATGCAGGAGGAATTTTCAGATGCCTTCCCTGGGGTGTCACAATTTAAGAGATGCAATAGAGTCCACATCTTTTCCTGGCTCTGCATAGAAGCATCGTAGTTTGTGATACTGTATAAATAAACATGCTACTGATAAAATATAAATATATGCAAAAAACTTGAAGCAAAAGATTTTTTACTGAAAAACGTTGTGTGCAATTAAAAAAAATCATTACATTTATGTTTAGTTTAAAAGGAAAAAATAATCTATGATATATATAAAGCTACCAGAAAAAACTATTTCGTTTTCTCCATTAATGATTTTCAACAATACGTTTTATATAGTATGCCAGTGGTTGATAGAGCTTAGGTCAACAGGAGCCCCATACACTTCATATTTTTGGGGAAAGTCATGTCATACTTTTAATATTAGAGTAATAGCTAATATTTATTTAAGTTTAAAAAATTAATTTTAAATTTGGTGTGTAATTTGTCAGGACTATTCGTAACAATTCTTTAAGATGCTGATTAGTTAATTGTACGATTTTTTGACTTGACAAATTTCATAGCTTAATATAATAAGCTCACTGGAATATTTTGCTTGGCAAAAATTAAAAATAGACATCAAACTTTTTTTGCTTTGATATTCATTAAATTTAACTTCCTTGATATTAAAGGAACTTGCTTTTAAACGAGAGGAAAAAATGTTTGAGAATGTTTTTTACTTCAAATCATTTTGGCCAAATTTAATATAAAAATATATTGTTCTTTGGAGCTGCATTTTCCACCGTTGATATATATTCAACAAAATGCTTGCACAGTCGGCATTATTCATTGCGCCAAAATAAATAAATTGAAATTTTCATAAATTGGTAATTTGTTTCTTACATAGCTTTGGTAAAGTATAACCGTTTATAACATTACAATGTATCTGTTTTTCTTTAGAAAAAGGCAAAACAAATTAAAAAATCTCATTTTTGAAGTGAAAAATTACCTACTTTCACCAGACGGCCTTTTAGAACAATTTCATATTATTTAATTATTAGATTGTGAAATAAATTTATTAAATATTAAGTATAAAAAAAGTTCATGAAAGGAAAAAAAATTATAAAATTGAAATGAAAATTATAAATTCGTAAATGATAAAAAAATATTTGAAATGATTAATTAATTTTTAAAGTGCAAATTTCTTAAGTGGTACCTAGTACTTATATCTCTGTTTGATGAAACATCAATATTTTGAAAATCCTTACAACATAATAAATAAAAGATAATGTTTGAATTTATGATTATTCTATCTTTTGTAGATATGATAATGGAGTCGGTTTATTATCTAAAAAATAATTCTCTATGGCCTTCAACATAAAGTGGTGAACTATGGAAGCCTAGTTGATAAAACTTAGTTGCTTAACATTATCTACATACCACTTCAGCAAGTAGGAAGTAATAAACTGGTTTGTAATCTGTTCAACAAATTATTTAATTTTTGATTTTCTCTGTGCTTTGCAAAATAATAAAAAGTTTACGAGATTAATATATAAGAACCGTATAATAATTTTTTAAAGATAATATTGAATACTCAAGCTTGGAGTAAAATGAATGTTCTTTTCAGTAAATAAGTATGTTATAGTTTTAATTATTACACTTTTATCCATTGTACGTATCCATTTTATCCATTATCCATGTATTTTAAATCTTAGACTGATAATAAAATAAAAAACTTAACTGGCAAATAATTAGACCGTGATCTTTATATACAAGGGCTGCACCGACGTTACTCACTTAGTACTGCTCAGGGGTATGTAGCTAGATCAGCAACGGACGAGGAGTAACAATGCCCCTGAAACGCTCTATGATCCTATTAGACCAGTACCTACGGTTTAAAGTGAATTCTGAATCTACTACAAACATCCATAGCACCACCGCGCCTCGAACCCTGAGCCTGAGGAACCGAGCGCTAGCCGCACTCCGGCCCTCAGTCCCCATTCTGACAATCTTTTAATTATTATTCATATCTATTACAACACTCTTGCTTGCTAGGATTAAGAAGCTATTAATCTACTTTCTCTTTAACAACTAACCCGATGCATATGTTCAATTTGATACCATTTCAATGATGAAGAGATTAAACGATACAATTTACCATATCTTTACTGGTAATTCCTGAAAAATTATTCTATAATTCTTCAGAAAAGAATCTTAATTAAAAATTGCATTTTTGAAATATATATATATATTTGCCAGTTGTTAATTTCACGGTAAAAAGTATATTTTCCCATGTTGTTCTATAAGTATAAATATTGTATGATAGGGTTTTATTTTAAATGTTTCTTATGTATGCTTTTTTTTATGCGGGAACACATAAATAAAACTTACCAAGAAAATTTAGGTTAATTCGGAACAACATTTAAGAATCTGAATCTAAAATCTTAATCAGAATTTTAGAAATTGAAAAATTGAAAAATCGAAATGGATTCAACAGCTGAGCATCGCACATAACATATATGTTGTCGCTGAACAATCAATTCTAAACAGACCATTAACGTTATTTCTTTATCCAAATCAATTGTATCTTCAGCTTCATTCACACATCATCAGCTTCAGATTTTTCTTCGCTAGTACTGACATGAAGATAAATTCCAGAAGCATAAAAGCTGACGATTCAGGTCGACTGATATCATTCTGGGATTTATTTTAATTTTTAGAATAAAGCTTATCTCTTCCTCTTCACATCCTTTTTCCAAGTTCATATCCATGTCTCCTGTTCTTTTCTATTGGTTATCTAAGACCCCATACCTATTCACAACATTTTCTGCTTCTTGGCATGCTTTCTTGTGTTATGCTCTTTACGAACAAATTTCGTAATTATTGGTTACAATATTTACTTAAAAAAAAAGACTTAATAGTATAGGTAACTCAACAGTAAATTCGAGGTGCAATGTAGACCTACCTCCTAATGGTGCACCCTGGGCAACGTTCTGCACGGCTAAGTGGTCTATAGATTTCGACATTTCTCGCTGCTATCCTAAACGTCGTCAAGTTGGCCTGCGTGTCTTGCAATGGAATGCTAGTGGCTTGTTTCAATTATAAAGGACTGATCTAATTCACACACTTTCAGATAAAGCAATGGAATGTTGATCTTCTCAAAGTTCCAAATGGCGCACGTCGTAGTTGTTTGTGCTCAGTCCCACCTTTTAGCAGATCACGACTGTCTGGGTGAACATCTACATCGCATTGGGATTTTCGAAGCACTAAACTGCCGTCTTTATGATTTGGAGAATTAATGAACCCGAACTCATCGCCATCGCTGCTTGGCACTTCATGGAGCATCCGAGAAGACGAGATACTGGCAAGCTAGATACTATTTTATGTACATTTTCTTTTTATTCTGTGTGTTTTTCCTTTTTTTTGTATTTCCTTGTCATTGGAAATAAAAAGTAAAATCTTAAAATCAAATACAAGGTAAGCTATAAATGCTGGCGATTAAAATAACATTTGAAAAATATCAGTATTCCAAAAAATTAGTACGAAATTGTTGCATTAAATATAACAACAAAAAAAAACGTACATATTTATATTCCAATTAATTTGCTCGATACAGTATCTGTATAAGAAACTATTTAAAACAATAATTACTATAAGCGAATATAGTTGTAATTATTTTAAATAAATTTAAATATAATTTTAATTTTTAAGATATTTTTGAATTCCTACACTTGGAAGATTGATAGCATAAAATGCTTATATATTCGTTAGCAAAGAACACATTTTCAACTCAAAAGTCTTTGAAAATCGTAAGAAATTATTTATCTTGTGGAAAAAATTTACAAATTATAAATTGTTTTCATTTATGAGTAGAATTCACAAATACACTCAACTACCTTCCATTTCTTGGCCAAAATATGAAAATATATGCTCAAGTATTTTCGAGATCAAAAGAAAAAGTGTCTACAGAATTAAGACCAAAAAAAATCTTCTCTGGACTTATTTTAAAAAAATATAATTTAAAAATGTATTAATTTAAATTCTATGGTAAAATATAAGTTATGGACATGCAATGATGCACTTTATGGCAAAAAAAAAAAAAAAAATCTAACGTATGACGTTCGTTAGATTACAACATAAATATCTTCATTAGAAACTGACACGCCTAAATCTTTGTTTACTTTTTTTACACGCACGGGTCGATCGAAGTTTAATCTGGTATCGTTATCTATCTGATAGTTAGATCAAGTTTTCTTTGAATCGCTCACTGTTGTAAGCACAAAAAGATAAAACTGCAAATCAAATTTTTTTTTAAAGAACTAGCACAATATTCCAGGACAGATAGATCCTTTCAGAACGTAATTTCTATCAGCACTGATTCTTATCAAGAACATAGTCCGGGTCCGGCTTGTACTTTGGAATATTGACTTCACGATTTTTTTTAATATTTTCATAATCTTCATCTAGAAATGATAAAAATTATCAATTGTGCTTAATTAATTTTTCTTGTGTTACGATAACAGTTATGTGATACTCAAGTCCGGGTATTTCTTCAGAAAATAGTCAGCTTGCAAAATTTACATTTCTCGTTGCAACAACGACTTAATAATAAAATGGGATAATTTTTTTGTTCAATAAAAATAAATTAATAATTGAATTGAATTGAATTAATTTGAATTTTGGAAGAATTAATTGAACATAAGATTGAAATACGTTGTTGTATTTTAGTTTCTGGTGCAGAATGCGCTATTTTCATTTGCTATAGTTACTGTTGCATTCTATATTTCCTTTAAGAAATAATCTAGATGACTATTTCTTTTGCAATAAATAAAACACTTGTATTTAATTAGAGGTTTTTAACATTTAACCAGCATCTGTTTATTGAAAATTACAATAATAACTAACTAATCAATTATATGAAGTAAGTAAAACTATGATTTGTTTTAAAACTTGTAAGGCCCTGTTTTAAAATTGGATAAAAAATTTGTTAATAAGATTGGTGGAAGTAGATATCGAACAAAATATTTGTATCTGTAGGTGTCCACTTAATCTTAAAGTCATTCACATTCATCATTACAAATTCAGCATAACTCAAGAACACAATGAACTTCATAAAAAAGCAAGGAGTACTTTCTTGTGTTATTTTCTAAGGGTAATTATTTCTGTTTTGAATTATGCGTACAAAAATACTTACGCAGCTAACCTGACGATTGCAAATCAATCATAATGCATACTATTTTAAATAATCATCTTCTAGTGGACGAGGATCTATCCTTCTACGTCTTAACCGATACAGCTACTATACGACTCCCATCGATACTCGAAAACAGCAGTATTCAAAATTTGTTCCGGCGTATTCCCTGAGATTATTCTCACTTATCACAAATGTGTTCCACTAATTGTTTATATTAATTGTCGTATTATTTTGTCTTATTATCAATTGCAAATTATTAATCAATGCGTATATTAATCAATTATAATTCATTAATATACGCAGAGATAATATCATAAATATAAACTATATTTACTATTATCGAATTTAATTTGTAATTGCTTATACCCATTTAATGGGTCGACTTGGTATTTGCTATATATTTTTATGTGTAATATGTAAGAAATCTTTCATATTCATTGTTTTATGTACAAAAAGTTTTGTTTTTTCCATAAATAAAAGCATTTAAAAACTCAGTTACTACTTAAGTGTTCTTTAAACTCTTTCCCACCTAGTAAAATTGACATAGGTTATAAATTCAGAGATAATGGTATTAATACTAGACATCTGGCCAAAGTTTGTTTTGGCTGGAAAAAAGTCTTGGCCGGAATTTTCTTGATAATAAATTAATTAATTAACGGCGTCCCAGTTACGAACGTTTTTGCGCTGCATCTCCTTTGATGATCAGGATTTATTTAATGATAGAGTGTAGCCTTTCAACCATAGGATTGCATTTAAGAGAATATGTTTATCAAAATAGGGAGTTTTGCCTTATTATACTGTCCATTAAAGTGGACTTTGGAGACATTTATGTGGCACGAAAAATCGATTATCTGAGACATTGAGAATGAGAAGGCAATCTTTGAGCTTCATCACGAACCCTGTCTAGAGTGAGGGCTGAAGACAAAAAAAGACTAATGGTTAGGGGTCTCTCTGTAAAAACTAATGATCTTTAAATGAAAATGCTGACCAAGCATTACAGAGACAATGTTGGTTTAAAAAGCAGGGAACCAAAGTCAAGAGGATCATCTGAAATAAAAAAATGGAGGAAAGATGCCTCAAAAAAATTTAAAGTAGGGAAAAAATTCTGATATAATAAAGTGAATCTCTATAAATTTGCGGTGGGAGAGGCTATGTCATCAAGGAAGAAAAACAGCGAACGTGGTTAAGAATGTGTTGAAAAGAAACGCCTGATGGAGACCCCTGCCTTGGTGTGACTTCCGAACAGTTACGACGAAATCAGTAAATTTCTAGAAAATAATTTCCGCTTGCAGAAAATAATGGACCGGACGTCAAATATGAACCAGCGTTAAATATGAATCATCAAGCATGAATATGCCTGTCAAATATGAACCAGCATCAGATAAGAATCATCAAGCATGAATATGCCTATAAAATATGAACCAGCAGCAAATATGAATCATCTGTGAATCATCAAGCATGAATATGCCTATAAAAATATGAACCAGCATCAAATATGAATCATCTGTGAATCATCAAGCATGAATATGCCTATCAAATATGAACCAGCCATCAAAAGTTCCAAAAAGTGGTTCCCTCAGAAAAAGTTGGAACAGCCTATTCCACTGAAAATGACCTTCTTAAATTGTAAGTAGTTTCCGTTATTTTATTTGGTGAACCTTCAGCCCATGGCTTCTGTGTTATATTGCATAAAATATTTCATGTAGGTGGGGGAAGACTTTAGAACTGTATACAAAAAGAACATTTCGATGTAACTAGTTTAATTTATGATTTCGTCATCATATAATTGTGCAATTATTTGGTTATAATATCTTTCTTGTCATATAATTTTTATTAATATTTTGAATAGTTGGTTTCTCTTAGTCTGTTAGGTACCCATTTTAATGTTGAAGCAAACATAATTATTTTCATTGTGGCTTGATGACAAGGTTAACAATTGTATGTATAAATATAGGATAATTGTAATTTAATTCACAATAACGCTTATTGCTAAATATGCAAACAAAACAACTCATCTTATTTTAAATTATTTTATATATTTATGTGTATGCATTCCTTCTAAATTTTAACGAGCCTCTGAAGTCATTCGAACCTGATTAGAGAATGTGAGGTTAGCGTACATTGATTTATGGATTATTGCGGATCACAACATATCTTTTGTAATGTTTTAATGTGTTCGGTTAATGCGCTATTGCGGAATTCATTTTAGCTGTTTTTCAATATTTCGAGGAATTGGGAATTATTGCATTCAGGTATTATATTAGATATTGATACAACGTAATAAAAGAAAATCAAAAATGAAATCTTTGAAGAATAATTTTTTGAAGACGAAGGAATTTTGAAGAACAATTTGAAGACTGCTGTTCAAACCTAACAAAGTTGAGGAGTTTGTACTGAATATTACTTTTTTTTAATAGAATATTTTTGAGCATTATTAAAACCTATAAATTATGACATAAAAAGTGCATAAATATCATAAAAAATGAATGGTTAGCAGGATCAATCGTGCATTCTATATATGTTTTATTTCGAATTGAGAATATTCTACAAAGTATACAGACTTAAAAGATAAAACTACATTTAATGCTTCTCTTTTATTTACATTAACAACTATATAATGAATACACATCAAAATTAAACATTCTGGCACTCATTCTATTAAGACAGAACTTCGACTCTCAAAGTCTTTGAGTGTCAGTTTTCTGGCACTCCAATCTTTCTCTTTCTAGTGATTATAAAATTAATTGCTATTACTAAATGAAAACTACTGAAGATATCTATCACATAATTTTTAAAGCTTGGAATTAATATAAATATTTTCAATTACAATTGAGAACAAATATAAATGTATAGATAAAACTAAATCCATGCAAAACGATTATTCGACCATCTTTCATATGTTCTTAAACTATGATATGAACGTACTAACGTCTAACGTGAACGTAGTAACGTCTACTAAACATATTTAATAAAACAAAAATTAATGAGAAGGAGGTTAAACAAAGGTGTTAAAGATACTCATAGAACTTCATAAGTAAAAAGAAGAGGAAAAATAAACCATACGTGAAAAATAAGAGTTCCTTGGTTCTTTCTCTTTTGGTACTTGATGGTAGAAGAAGTTTCAGGATTCCTGAAATATTGTATATGTGTAACAAGAAAAGAAATTATATACACTATTTCCTCCATTAAAAATATATCTATATTCCATTAAAAGGATGACATACTTTAGGCAACGACAGATATAGTGTTGTAAAGAACGCTTTGACACGTTCAATGTTCATATGTTATCAACCTTGCATCGTTGTTTACCTTTTAGAATCCTTAATAAGATGTTGTCAAGATTGTTTCTTAACAACAGATATTGTAGAGATAACCTAATTTTTTTATAAAATCGTTTTAAATGTTATTTATTTAATTTTTTTTTTATATTTTAGTTATTTAATTTTGTATACTACTTAAAAGGTTTTGCAAAAAGTGCTACAAATTATCATTTCTTAGAATTCTTATCATAACCAGCCATTACACTAAAAAAACTCTTAATTGTTGAAATGTTATCTATCGCAATGATAAGAAAGTTTTAAGAAACTGAAATCTCAGTGGAAGATAAGAAATTTTTTGATACAAATGATCTAGTTTAAGTTGTCAAGTGTAGTCCTTTTTTTTTTTCCTTTACAGCAAGAAAAAAAAAAAAATAGCCTATGAAACTTTGATCTTGAGCTTCAATAAAAGTGTTTGTTTTACAGCGAGATAAGCCGATGTAAATTAAATAATGAAGGCAAAGTCTGAAATCGAAGGTTGAGTTACTTCGTACTTTACAAGGGGCATGATGGGCTGTGATTTTGTTTTTTTATATTTTTTCGGCGGAAAATCGATTCTTTTATAGGCTTACATTAAATCCATACATTTTGCCCTTAAAATTTATATTTCCCCAATTACAAACCAGACTTTACTAAATTTAATTATTATAAAGACTTTTTTTCATTAATTTATTTATAAAAATTTTTTATGCTTGCAGATAGATAAAATTATTAAATAGACAATATTTTATTTATCAATTACATCTGGTTTATTCCAGTTTATTAATTTTTAGATAAAATTTTATCTATCAATTACTTCTGGCTTATTTCAGTTTATTAATTTTTAGGTAACATTTTATAATTCATTTAATCATAAATAATAATTCAATTAACGATAAAAGAATATTTTCCAATGTTTCTAGGAAAAAACATTCGAGTTTGCTTAAAGAAAACTTAAAAATGTATTTAAGCTATTATGATCAAATACATTTTTAATATTATATTAATTTAAAATTTAATTTTTTATATTATTTTAAACTATAGTATACCTCTAATTATTAAAAAAAAAAAAATATTTTCATTTGGTCTAATTTTATAATACTGTAACTTATACTAGTATGAGTAAATTTAAATATTTTAAAGCGTATGGAAAATTTTATAAATAAAAACTTAAAATATTTTAATTAAAATACCTTAAAAATACAAAATTGTAATACACTGTTAACATTTCACTATAAAATCACTTGTCAATAATTATTGAATGTAATAGCTTTATACAATAATTTACTTTGCTATGAGACTAAAAGTTCTGCTTTGTATTACGAGAAATCTTAAATTTACACCAAAGTTAATATTTTGAACTCGACATAATGTTGCAAAAGGGTTTAATCTTTAAAAAGAGGAAGCAAATAAATAAAATATAACGAAAAGGATTGAAAAACAGGAAATACTGCCATCCTTGAATAACAACAATAAATTTGTCTTAGAACGGTTTCCTAATATTATGTTAATAATGGCCTGATTTCTGTTTATAAATGTATCGCATGTTAATGTCAGTTTATTGCAATGATCGCATAATTTTACGATTTTAATTTTTCCACAAATGAAAAAATCTTGAAATCAATCGATTGAAAATCAGTTTTATGGGATAAAAATATGATAGAATTAGATTCAATAAAAATTATACAAAAGTATTTGTAATACTACCATCACTACTTTGGCCCATTAATAGTCCATATAATTAGCCCATTAATAGTTTGGCCCCTTAATAGTTACAGCAGGACGTTGAATAAACGCACACGCGTTTTCAAGCAAAACAGTTTCTTGACAACTATAATAGCAGGTATAAATTTGTTTCCTTTTTTGTGTGCTAAAATATCGCTTTATTTTGATAAAGATAATTGCTGATTTTTTAAATAATTTTTAATATATATAATTTTTTAAAGATTTAAATGGATTCATTTTAAATTTAAGCCATTATCATGCTATATCATCTTAAAAAATTTTTAATTGATCACAACAAAATATGCAGCTAGTTTAGAATTAAATAATTAATTTTGAAAAACATTTTATAAAATTAAAGGTTTTAAAAAAAAACATAAATTGATAATGCTACTGTATATAACCGTATAAAAACACAAATTGATAATGTTATTGTATATAACCGTATAAGAAACAATACAAAATATGGTTCGCTGTGCCTAGTTGTGTTTATCAGAAAATTATATGTATTTTCAATATTTACTTTTATATAAAGAATTTTATGAAATTAATTGTATAATTCCAAACTTACTACATATTTTTGTGGTAATTTTTTAAAAACAGTTGTATGTGAATATTTAAATGAATCATTTAATATGTAATGAAAAAAAGTTTAAAAAAATAATGTCAAAATAAAATAAAAATTTTCCAGAGTGAAAATGAAATGTCAAAGTAAATTAAAAATCAAATTTTTAGCAAAAGATTTAATTCAAAAACAATAATTAAATAAAAGTCCAGCATATGAAAAGTGAATGCGTTATCACTTTGAAACACATAGCAATAAAAGATAAAGAAAAAAATATCGTAGACGGCAAACAAGTCTAATCTGCGCATTGAACAAGAATAAAAAATAATAATAATAAAAATGGGGAAGAGCAGTTATCTGATCACTTAAGAGCAGAGGAGAAATGACGTAATATCAAGTGGCAGTCGTAAACAGCTGTGAATGGCTTGGGCTACTCGTATATATATTACCTGGATTTCGCTCAGTGTGGATGTTTTGATTATGGTCTTTGATCCTCGTAGTAGCATCACTACTCTTGACTCATTGATAGTAGAAGCAGGTCGTTGAATAAACGCGCACGCGTTTTCTAGCAGAGCAGTTTTCTTGTCAACTATAACAGCAGGTATAAATTTGCTTTTTGTATGCTCTTGTATGCTTTTTTGTATGCTATTTATTTGCTATATCGCTTTATTTTGATGAAGACAATTGCTGGTTTTTTAAAAAAATTTTAACATATACCAATTTTTAAATTTTTAATCTTGCTTTGAAATAACTATGAAAATATAAATAATTTAAATTAAATAATTAGAATTTGATTACAAGAAAATATAACTGAAATATTTTATACTATTTTATGAAATTTATAAATTTTAAATTTTTTGCGGTTCATCACGAAAAACGAGTTGTGTTAATCTCGGTAATGGTATGATAGAAAATGTTGAAAATTTAAAATTTATTTCATGCAAATATACATTTCATATTTTTGCGATTTATCTCATTAAATATTTTTTTAATTAAATTTGTGTTTTAGTCATAGGGACAATACGGACTTCAAACTAAGACAATTTTTAAATCGATCTTTACTATTCCTTTGAAAACAAAACCGCTTTAATTGTTGAATGTTAGATATTATTAAAATATTTTAGAAAGGAAATAAATTATTATTCTAACAACACCTGCTTAATTTTCATTTTTTTTTTCTATGTTATTTAAATAAGAATTTACTTGCACTTATAATAAATATTAATCATTGCACTAATAATATGTTTTTTTTTACGAATTTCATTTGTGCTACAAATATTCATCTAAATATTATTTTATTTATACTACATATTTTTAATGAGATGTTGAAAATCATAAGTTCTAATTCAAATGGGTAAACATTTTTGTAACAATTTATTTTTTATCGGACACCCTCAAAGGAATTTTTGGCAGAATATAAATGTGTAAAATTTAATTTTTTAAAAAAATATTTGACTTTAAATGAATTAATATCAAAAAATTAATTTTGGTTTTGAAGTCATTTTGTTTAAGAATAAATATTAATATTTATCATGAATTTTAAAATGATTATCTTACCTAATTAATGAATTTTTGAATTAATGAAGCTATTAAGATTATAAATTTTAAGTACAGTTATAGGTTATCTGAATGAATTTTCGAAATAATAAATTTTTGATTATCGTTCATTCAAATCTTAAATGCGTATGTTGAATTATTTTATCTTAAACAAAGATGTAGTACACGAAGATGCGATAACAATTTTAATCAATATTCTGTTCACACCTCTTTGAGATTTGTATTTCAATAAAAAACAGATAGAAGGCGTAAGTAGAAGACGTCATAAATCGATTATTTTATTTAAAATTTTAAAAAGAATAATTTATAATTGAAATAACTTTTACTTAATATTTTAAACCTAATAATTAAGATGAACCTAAATTTCATCAGGTTGTCTTTTTTTGTAACGATTTTATGATGCCCTAATTTTAAGGATCATGTTATTTATCCAACTTTTTTAAGCAAATAGAAAGATGTGTATCGACTTAAAAGATTAAAAAAAAATAATTAAATAAGCCAGTTTTACAGAAAAGTTGATTTTAAGATTGAGGGGGAAAAAAGGAAAAATATATTCACTCAATTTCGCAGTAAATTTCACAGTTACTTCTGATTAGTGCCAAAAGTGTTTAGATGAGTAATTTTAATGAAACCTGATAGGTAGCGCTTTCGTTTTTGCAGTGTTAATTGAAGATAACACTTTTTCTAATGTTTTCTGTTTATAAAAACGGATAAAAAAAATCTGGATCTAATTATTTTATCCCGCTATATTGAATAAAAAAAATTATTGATTAAAATATTACAAAATCGGATTATCAAGTGCCCTCAAGTAGTTAATTTAACAAACTGAAGACGAAAGAAAAAAAAATAACAATAACAAAATAGCAATGAAAAAGAAGAAAAAAATGAATTCACATAAACATTTTCAATTCATGTCATTTTAATTAAATAAATGAATTAATAAAAACTTGAACTGTATTTTATTTAATTTATATATATATATATTTATATATATTGAGATTTAGCAGTATCGAAACACGGCTTGGTCCGCTAGTCTTTAAATGAAAATGGAAAACTCCATAAAAATTATTTTAAGTATTGATTTCGCAGAAATGATAATACTGTATTATTGCATAATTTATTTAAACAAAATCTTTATAAATATGCATTACAATTTTTAAAAACTAATAGCATTGAATGTTTATAAAGTGCGTAATGAATATTTATAAAGTATTTTTAAAAGCTAATAGTAATGAATATTTATAAAATTTATAAAATATCTTGTGCAATAATTTCTTTCCAAGCTTTAACATTAAAATCGAAGGACTTTTCGAATCATTTTCTGTTATCTAATGAATTAGAATAGTAATTATTTATAATTTCTTTTTTTTATTCTGTCAAAGATAAAAATTTCTAAATAGTTGATGAAATCCTGCAGAAAAAATGTAATTTTAAAAATATTTACGAGAAATTTGTTTCTTTCAGCCATGACGAGCGTGTTAACAGGGACGATGGACCTCGTTTATGAAAATAGCGTATCTGCGATAGAAGGCTTACAAGCCAGGTAATGTATTTTCAAATATTTCAGTTCCTTAAACAATTATATACTATCAGTATTTATTTTTTGATAAATTATGCTTCAAAAATTTAGTATTTTCAAATAAGGCAATGAAACTCTGAGTTTCATTCAATGGCTCTAGTTTTTAGCAATTAATCATTGCATATTTAATATTTTTCTGAATCGCTCTAGCATATCATTTTTACATCTTTCTTCTGAAATGTTCTTGTCATGTTCGACATTTCATGTCATGAATTTTTTTTATTTCATTAGGTTAAAAATAATCAACGCCAAACACTTACATGAAATTGTATAATAATTTTAACAAGAGTAGATAATTTGGGGTTATTTATTAAATTATCATTATTATCATTAATTTTTTATTATCTTATAAATTATCAACACTTATTATAATGATATTATTTATAATTATAATTTATAAATTATAATTTGGGGTTATTTTATAATTATCGCATTTTATTGAAATACAGCAAGATTTAAACAATCAATCAATCAATAAAAATATTTTTATCCTAAATATTATTTAGTCTAATAGAGTGATATTTTGTGGCCTGATGGCAGAGGGACTGGTGCTTTGGGTGTTCGGTGCTATGGTTGTTTGTAATAGTTCGGAATCCACTTTAAACCATAGGCCCCGATCCGCAGAGCGATGACCGCAGAGCGTTGGGCGCAGGGTTGATAATCCTACCCTTTAAAAAGAAAACATTTCCTGTCTCGAAATCTGTCAATAGGCAGACGGCCTTGGCTCACCATGGGGCTGTTGCGGCAATGAAGAAGAAAAAGATTGATATTTTAATGACAAAACAAATCTCCGAAAGACTAAAGAAATTTCTCACTAAACTATAACTAAGCAATTTAAAATAAATAAATATTCAATGTTAGATAAATTTGCAACGTCAATTTTTCTTTTGAAAGTTAAGTAAAAGTTAAATTCAAAAATAGAAAATAATGATCAGGTTTCTTTATATTGAAAGTTCAACTTTTTTAATTTGATATTTATGCCTTTCATATGAATTTTACTTGATTTTTTTTTTTTTTTTTTTTTAGATTTTTACAGCAGAGCGACGTTTTCTTTTTGATTTCCAATCTCTTCGATCCCAGATATGCATTCCTTGTGTACTCTCCATTATTCTTCTCTCTTGACTGGGGTATCGGCAAAAAAATTATGTGGGTGACAGTCATAGCTGAATGGGTGAATCAAATGCTAAAATGGTAAATAGACAATTTCTTGTTTCCTAATTAACCTCAATAGATCTAGTTTTCTAGTTTTTATCAACTAATCGTTGTATATTTTACATTTTCCCGAGTGGGTTTCTCTCATATCACTTCTCCTTTTCTTTTTTCCTATATATATATATATATTTTTATTTTTTTTTTTTTTTTTTTTTTTTGTCAGGCTTGACATTTCATGTCATAATTTTTTTTTTTTATCTCATTAGACTGCATAAAAATATTCTACGCCAAACATTATTAAAAAATGATTTATGTAACATATTAAAAGGAAAAATATTATTACCTATAAGATATATGTGTATTATTTTGGAGAGCGGGATTTTTCGACCACTTCGACCACTTTTGACCACTTTCGATTTTGGACATTTTCACTGAAATTAGCAATTTTTTTTTTATAAATTTTCAAGGGTTTTTTTTAACTTCTTTCACTATACATAATATTTATTTTTTATTGTTTTGTTCTTACTAATGTATATTCACGATATAAATTTGTTATTTTATACACAAGTAAGAGATTTACAATGAAAATTTAAACTTTTATATTCCAGGGCACTTCATGGAGAACGTCCTTATTGGTGGATACATGAAACACAAGTATATAACAAAACAGGAATATCGATCCCCGAAATACAGCAATTTTCTTTAACCTGCGAAACTGGCCCAGGTAAAAAATATTTATTTTATACTTCAATATTTTTTTTTATTTATCGTTATCTAATGCAAGTAAATCTGCAGAACTAAGATATTTTGATATTTCTTATAGGGAGCCCATCAGGCCATTCAATGGTGACAGCTGCAGTCTGGTATGTCCTCCTTGATTCATTCCTGAGGAAGTACAATTTCATCCAAAAGGGAAGGTAGGTTTATAATCGTTGCTTATATGTTTTTTGCATAAGTTCATGAATTATCTTAAAAGGCTTATTTTAATTGATCTTTTGCTTAAACACCATATAATTTTTACAGCAGCATTTAATTGTCAAATAGCCATTCTTTACAGTCGATTTAAAAAAAAAAAAAAAAAAAAAAATAAAAAAATAAAGACTTATTTTGTCACTTTTTTTGTCTTATAGCATTTGGTGGTATTCATAATTTTGGACTAAATTTTTAATTTGGTGTATTAGTTCTCAAGAATTTTTGCTGATTGTGAAAATTTATTGAAATATTAATTGCTTTCAACAATTGAAATATTACAGCATTTATGATTTTCATATGGGGTTTTGACAACCATTTCATTTCATTCACGAATTTTTCCAAAATAAAAATAGGCCCAGAAATCATCCATCGCTATTTCCCACTTCCATTTTAGTTTAAATAATGATCAATATACTACAATACAATAAATGAAAAATTAACCAACTTTGATTTTTATGGTCATTATCTTGAAACTAATTATTGATTATAAACATATAAAAATATTTTTTTCTTTTTGCAGCATAAATTTGATGCCAAAAATTTGTTGGTTGGCTTATTTAATTCTTTTGACAACTGTTAGTGCATCTAGAGTATTCATAGCAGCTCATTTTCCACATCAATGCTTCATTGGCATGGCTGTTGGTAAGTTCTTTTTCATTTATTTCAATATAAAAGCAATAAAATAATTCGAATGTATTTTAAAATATGCCAATAATCTTTCTTAGCTTAAAAGCTATTTAGAGAAGATATAAATTTAGAATTTTATTTAGAAATAAATTTTTCAGGACATCTGTTAATCATAAATTTTACTATTTTATGAACGTCAGCATTGTCATACATTCAATATAAGCCGTTGCTTTTAATTCTTTTAATAAGTATAATTAATATTCAATGAAAATTTAGAACGCTTTTTTTGGACAAACAGCAAAATAGGGGCCATTGTGATTTGGCGATTTTTTTGTGGCGCCATCTGAGCAATAAGTCGTCAATTGTGGTAACTTGGGTTTCTTGTAATTTCAATTGCAACCATTTACTTGGAGGACTGGCGAAAATAATTTTTGACGCCAAATCCACTGGCCCTATTCTGCGATTTTACCCTTTTCTTTCTTCTAATTATGTATTGATTTTTATATTTTAAAAACTTTTTATTTTCATCATTATTCTTATTTATTTAGTCATTATTTTCTTATTAATAATGGTATAAAATTTTGAAAATTGTCAACTCATACTATTATTTAAATAAACTTTCAATCAGCAAATAATATCAACTGATTTTTAAAACTATCGTTCATTATATAATTAATATTTCTTAATTACGATAATTTTTAGAATTTTGTGTTTATGAATTATGTTTGCGACATTACAATTTAAGATATAATTTTAAGTTAGAAAAATTTAATGTGAAAAGTAAAGTTCTTAATGTGAAATTTTGCTGATAAAATCTATTAAAAATTATATTTTCAACGAAAAAAAAATTGGAAACTTGCCTATCTTTTATTCTTAATAAAATCATGCTAATGATGGAGAGGAAAAAAATAACTGCTTACCTCCGAGTGATAGTGTTTTCATTTGAAAATCTTCTAATTATAATGATTCTTGAAATGATATTTATTTTTCCAATCAGATTAAGTAAACTTAATAAAATAAAATTTAATTATTTAAGTAAATTTTCGAATAATTTCTTTAGATTTACGAATAATAATCTTACTTCTTTAAACAATGATTGCTGCATTCTTTAAAAATGTTGCCTTAAAGAATATTCTGACTTTTAAATGCAATTGCCAACGTTGAAAATTCTTTAATTAAAATGAATTCAAAAAATCGTTTGTTACTATTTTTCAATATCAATATTATTAGTATTAAAGTAGTTCCAAACGATAATCGGTTGTTAAAATAAAGATATATATGTACATGTTTCACAAATAGAAAATATAAATAATTAAGCAAAATATTGAAAGAAATTAAACTTTTTTTAGAAAATGAAAAATATTAATTAAAATTTTAGCAAATAATTAAAATTGAAGATACTAAAATTAATAACGTTTCTATAATTTATCATTGTTGCTTTGCTGAATACGCGTATAATATTCTTTTGAAAAAAACGTTTGATAAAATATAGATAATAAATTATTTTTAAAATTTCTAAATCTACTCATGATCATCCAATATTCAAGGGGCCAAGGTTTTTTTGGATAATCGAAATTATCGAAGAACTTTAAAATGTATAATTAGTGATTCTTTCTAAGTGCACAAGCATTACATTATAAGTATAAATGTTAAAAATAAAATTATTACTAGCAGTAATAAAATATTGTTAGTAAAATAAATAAATAGTCATACCTAGTAGCATAAGCGAAATTCTATAAATAAAAGTAATAATATCTAATAATAAAACTCAAAATCATTAAAATGAATAAATTGTATACTAATATTGTCAACAACATAAAAATTAACAAAGATTAAAATTATTTTTAAATTTAAACAAATTGTACATTCTTTTTTATTGTTCATATCGTACCATATGCTTAAACACCCAATGCATACTTTTTCCATCATAAATAAATGTAAGTTATATATGTTTTTTTTTATTTCACAGGTTGGTTTGTAGCATATTGCCTGGACAACATAAACCACAAACAATTGAGCACTTTTCATTACTGTAGTATTACTGCTGGTATGCTAGCTAGTGCTTTATCCATGTACGGTTTGTTGACTGCCGTTGGAGTAGATCCCATGTGGTCTGTAGGAAGAGCCATCAAATGGTGCGCAAAGCCGGAATATGTGCATCTAGACACAACGCCATTTTTCTCCATGATGCGATACTGTGGATTCATGTTTGGTATGGGTTTCGGATTCAACAGCAAGAGTTTCAGAGTCAATTCCAAGTCCAAATATACCATGGCGATGAGGATTGCTTGTGCTATACTTTCTGTAGGTGTCTGCAAACTATCGGAAAAAGTGTCTCTAATCAAGATCAATATGTTCTTCTTTTATGTCCAAGCTTTTCTCCTGAATGCTCTGCTATCCTACATCATGATTGCTGTAGTTCCAGTCGTTGTGTCAAAGATATGGAACAAAAAACAGAAAGCTCAGTAAATTTGAGCGTGATAAGAAGTAAAATGTGATATATGAAATTGAAGAAATATATAAGGCTAAATGACAAAAGCAATTTAAAATTAGAATGATAGTCGAATCGAAGTTTTTGTAAATAGCATGTATTAAATTCTGAAAGTGATATTTATGATAAATGGAATGACTGTTAAAATGATTAATTATGGATAAATAATGATAATAACTGAACTATTTTGGAAACATTATAATTTTGTTGTAGCATATATTTTGATGTAATTGGAGATTAGTACAAAAGTGAACTTGTGTACATAGTGTATATATTTATGAATGATTTCTGAAGCTTATGAAAACAGTTTTCTCTGATGAAGCACAAAATGTATAGAGTAAATCTCAGAGAATATCTGATTTTTCAATGAGCATTTGTATTATAGTGTAAATAAGGTTATTATTACTTTTTTTATATTCCTTGTTAAACCAAGATTACATATCACCAAGGATGTTCTTTTTTTTATATTGTACAGATTCTGAATAAAATTGGATAACTATTTTTTGTTCATTCATGGCGTGTTTTGAAATTTTATTTTTTCTGCTACTTACTTTCATTTATTCATAATAATAGATTTTTTTTCGAATTTTTATTAAACAGTTGATCTAATGAATTAACTATGAAGATTTTGATTGATTTTTAGATGAATTAAAAATCGTTGCTTACAACGTAAACATAATTAAGTAAAATGAAGCAAAATTTTATTTAAATTAAAGTCCTCAAAGATTATTTTTTTAAAAGGACTATTTCCGATAATAGACTGGTTTTTATGGTCTGCTAGGAAAATTTGACAAATCCTAATCAGCTATTAATTAAATGCATTATTAATAAAGAATTATTCCAAACATTAGAGTGTTTAATCTTAAGAAGTAATCTGCGAGGGACAAAAAAAAGGACAACAAATAAACAACAACCCCCAAATAGTTTATAACCCAAAAAAATTTTCAAGTTTAAAATAAAATTGTTCGATTTATTGGTTTAAATAGTATGGTAACAAATTCTAGAAGGACACTTAGGGCCAGACAGTTCCCGATTGAGAAAACATGAAATTTAATATGTATTTTATGCAAAATACTTATAGCAAGGTAAATAGCCTACTTCAATGTAACTCACAACTATAAAAAAAAAAAAAGCAGAAATATTTCAAAAAAAAAAAAATTGTTATGGCGTTTGTTATATAATGGTAACCCTCGTGTTTATTGTACAGACAAAATAAAACGCAAAATTTTGTACAAATCTGCACACTACTGTTCTGGTATAACAATGTAGTTTTGAAGAATAAATTAAGGATATCATTAAAAAGAAAATATTTATCAAAATAAAAAACTAAAATACTCTCACGAATTTCAATTTATCATGTGTAAACATACCTTTAGCTGGACGAATACACATGGGTCATACCAATGTTCAGTAACCCAATAAATTTATGAAGCAATTCGTCAGAATGCTAGAAGAAAAGGAGTTCTGCACTTTAGAGTTCTGCTTGTTTGAGATTTTTTTCCCTTGCGATTTTCGTCAAGTGCCCTAATGAACAAATAAAATTGCCGCTGCGGTTACAAAATACTGCGATTTTGGCGATTCCATATGGAGTGGAAAAGAGACTTGGTGAAATAGGAACCCTAAAGTGCAAAATCCCCAATATCAAATTCAATAGCGACAGAAATATAACAAAATTTAATAATTCTAGAACTTGATAAAGAAGCAATTGTTCAAATACTACAAAAGAAGCACTACCAAATTCAGACAGAGAAGTTTATTAAGTGATAGTTAAATTAACTGTTATAGTAAACATAAACTAATTCTTAGATACTGTTTTGAAGATATTGAAACAATAGTCTGTTTATGTTTTGAAAGCCAGACAATTCAAAATGAATGTCCACATGACGATATTGTCCAATCGTTAAATTTAGCAACACACATTTCATGTCAGTTTTTAAACATACATGAATAAAATCACGTGCAAAGCAGCGTTTATTTTAAATGAAGTTTCTCGTATTGCGCGAGGAGATTAATCTGTTTTAAATAATAACTTATACTCTTATTTATTTGTTATTTTACACCTTTATTTTTTTTTGGAGCTGTTGATTTGTTTGCAGTGGATTTCTAACCAACACAGCAACATGTTCACACAAAAATATTATATTCTAGTTTTCGCTTTTCTATAGCTTTAAAAAAAATTTACTATTAAAATTCTTATTCACTATATTAGAAAAAGAATTATTTCTCTTTGTAAAGGGAAGTAAAGTACACCAAACTGATGTACTAGTTAGTTGAAGTAAATAATAACTTATTAATACTTGCTGTTTCCTGATTTTTATTACATTTTATTATAATATTTATAAAAAAAATTATGTTTAACAATCAATTGATTTTATACGTATTGCTATTTACTATTACTCAAAAATCACTTCATAAATCATCTAGGCAATATATTTTCATCAAATGTAAGGGCAATTTCAAATCACATTCTGATATAAAAATATTAATACAAATTAATGATTCAGTATTAAAAAATATTTAAATGAATATTATTTTGACGCATTCAATTATTAATTTTTTCTCGTGTTTATATAGTTTAAAAATGCTTTTACCCAAAAGATTGTGTGAAATAAAAATGAATTAAGTAAAGTTCAGTCCTAGATTTTGGACCTTATTTTAAAAATCCATTGAACTAAAAAAATAGCAGCTTCTTGAAAATTTTTTAAAAATTATACATTTCTATTAATAAATTATGTAATATTTATTCTTAATAAAACAAGTATTCAAAATAAATACAGTTAATATTAAATATATTTTTAATACATTATCCAGTTTTCAGCTAATTTAATAGTACGTAATAACAGTAAATATTTATATATCCAAAGTACTATTTTTTTACAAAGAAATGTTATCAGCAATAAAGAAGTGTTATCAGAAAATGGTGCGGAAAAGCGTTGATAAGACGGAACGACGATAAATATGAGTGCGTTTTCCAGCAAATGATAAAGAAAAAAGAAATATGGAGCTAGAAAAAAAAATGATTTTGGAAAAAAAGTTCATAGACCGTTTTAAGAGCCAATTAATTCAGATGATAGTCAGGGTTTCTTCTGAATACCGTTTTTAATCTACTTTTGATGTTTTGTAATTTTTTTCGTTTGTCCTAAATTTTTCTTTTTTTCTGTGTGCAATGAATCAATGTCTTTAAGCAACAATTTTTTTTTCTTCATCAAGGGCAATTTGTTCTTTTTCATATTGGCGTTGCATGGATCCATACTTTTCTTGCATTTTTCTTTCAGCATCCACCAACTCCTGTTCGGTCTTTTTTGCTCGCTCTATAAAAGCTTGAATCATTTTGTCTTCTTTGATTCGCAACTCTCGCCTCATCTGCTCCGATTTTCGGTCCAACAATTCAGTCAGACTCATCTGCTCATCTCCGCTTTGCAAGTCTTGAAAACCTAGCTGTATTAGACGCGTCCTATTCGATAATTCTCATAATGTTTCGAATGGGTGCATCTTTTAAGGTCTTCCAGATGCAATTCAACGAGCATTTCACGTAATTTAACGAAATCTGAATGGTCTTGGTTATCAATACAGATTGTTCCCCAAGGATAGTTTCGACCACGCTTCAACTTGCCATCAGCAACTACAGAATCCGTACTGCCCACTACAGCAAACGGAACATCGTCAATAATCTTGTACTCAGACGAATCCGCGACTTCGTCCTCAGACTGGAAATCATATAATTCTATTTTTCTTTTTCTAGCTCTTCTCGAATCTTTGATTTGAATTTTTGTAGTTCTGACTTAATCAGTGTGTCAGCTTTCGCTATGAGTGGTATGACATTCACTTTCTCCCCCAAGCGTTTCATACACAGCAAATCGCTGGCTTTCAGAGTATGTCCGGGACAAATGAAATACAGACAAACATGTATTCTTGTATCTCTATAACCTACTATATTTCTCTTGATTTTCAATTCTTCTTGAAGGTATTTTTCGAATTGAGTATCGACATAATTCAGTATCGGTTCGAAATTGTTTTCCTTGTTGATTTGGTCGCCATACCCAACTGTTTCGGTTATTGTCAACCTCAGCGGAACTTCTTTCTCCTTTATATTATATTTTTTGGTTTTCAAAGTTACAGAGGAATTTTTGTGGTTGGAAGTTTTGGTAGCATCCGTTTCTAGATTGAACAGTGAACTAATTAGTGTCGATTTTCCGATTCCTGTTTCTCCTACGCATAAGATATTGAACGTGAATCTTTCTTGTAAGCTTTTCTGACCAATTGGTATGGCAGGCTATCAATTCCTATGTGACCTGCCAAAGGAAGTTGCCGCACTATTTCGGAAAGTACGCATGTTTCCTCTTCATCCATATGAGAGTTGATTTAATTTATAACCTATCTATAAACAAAAGAAAAAAAGCAGTTTTTAAAAAATAAATTAGTATAAAGCACTTAAACTCTGAGTAAAATTCTACTTACAAAAATATTTATCTGGTAAGATTAAGTTATTCTCTCTCTCTCTTTTTTTTTCCTAATTATTTTTTTTTACTATAAACGACTTTTTAAACAATTAAACAATGATTGTTTGCGTATTGTTTATTATTTTTTTTTTTTGAAATTATAATAATAATATTAAAAAATTATACATGCATAATTTTTTTATTAATTAATAAAAAATATGAATTATTAATATGTTAATTTTTTAAAAAAATTAATAATATATATCTATTATTCTTTTTCTATCTAATCAATGGGCTTAATGCTTAAGAAACTTCTCTCATTCACAAAGCAGAAGATAGAGGTTGCTAAGAAACCAAGGTTCTCCGTCAATCTGGCAAATCGTCGTCGACGTTAAACAATGATTTAATCCATAACTTTTTTTTTCTGGCAACTATTAAAAACTCTTTAATTACAAGCTTTTAATTCAAGCATTAATTTAATTTAATTTAATTACAAGCTTTTTCTTTTTGTTTATAATTTTTACATTAACTAAAACTTTCGAAAGTTTTAGTTAATAGATTAAAAAGAATGGACGTACTTTTGTTTTTACTAACATTGCATCTTGTGATAAATAGATGAGCTAAACTGTAAAAACATTTAACAATATTTATTTATTAATTTACATATATATATATATATATATATATATATATATATATATATATATATATATATATATATATGTGTGTGTGTGTGAGATTATTAACTCTAAATTTATATACATGATTTTAAGATAAGAGGAATAAATAAAAATATAACTTTTTCAAATTAGGATTCTCGATATTTGATGCCTCTCACTTTCGCGCTCGCCAAATTAACCATCGCCAAAGGCGACTCCACTCATCGTTTTAATTACTAGTGAATTTTAACAAAGGAAATAAAAACAGCCAAAATCAAAATAAATAAATAAAAATATTTAAAAAATAACAGGGGATCAAATATCGTAGACTCTTCTTTAAAATTTTTAATATTATTTATATTTTTTTCTTTGACATTTTTACATTATTTTTAAACGATTTTTTCCCTTCATTTTAGATTTTGGCACCAACTATTTGAGTGATCTCGCCAAGTATAAAATTTATATTGATATCAATTCATTTTTATCAATTCTTAAAAATATGATAATCTTGGATTACCTCTAAAATTCGTATAATGCAGCATGAGCATTTACATCACTCCAAAAATTATTTTAATTTTTAATATTGACTATAATATTATTATTTATTGACTATAATATTATTTATTAATTGACTATAATATTATTTGATATAATTTACCAGATAATGCTGAAAGATATAGCCATATTGACAGAAAAGTAAACAATTATTTATCGATTTTTATAATTATTTAAAATTTTAAAATGGGTATCTAACTATATTGATTAAAAACTGAAATTATTTTAGATAATAATAATTTTTGTTTATATTTTCGCACCCGGTTAAGTAGGATAATAATTTAGGATCAGAATAAATTTAGACATTAATAAAAAAAGATGTACTTACTAAATACAGTTGACTTTAAATAAGTTATCATTCATTGATAACATTTTATCTTTTATTAAAGAATACTAATATATTTTAAAATTATACTTTTTTTTTCAAAACAAACATGAGAATAAAGCTCTCGAAAGAAATCCTTCATTGATCTATTATTTAAAACATTTGTGGAAAAGTGTTGCCAACCAGGCAATTAAAAACATACAAAATTCTAAATTTAAAATGTCTGCAATAGTCTTGAGTTAGAAAATTGTTATTTTCAAACAAATATTTATATTTCTCTAATATTCTTTTTCTAGGTAATTTTGTAAGCAATTTCTCATCGTTGAATTTGAATAATTATATGGATAGCAATAAGAGAGAACATTTATTTGGATAACAATTAAATTATAATATAACCAAACGATTTGTATAACTTAATGAAAAATAAATTGAGGTGAATTTATTCAGATCAAAGTAGTTGTAATGAAATTGGAACTTTTTTTGTCAAGTTTAGTAATTGTTTATATCTAATTTTTTATAATTTTACTTTTAATAAAATAAAAAAATTTTCAGAGGTTAGTATTTTAATGTAGAAAATTTAATCATTCTCAAAAAGTAATAATTTTTTTAAACTTTATTTTTTAACATGCTTTTATTTTAGAGTAGTAAGAATAATTATTTTGACTAAAAGTAATTATTTTTACAATAACTTAAAAATTGGAATTATAAATGTAAAATTTTATTAAAAGATATTAAAGTTTGCTAAATTAAATTTTGATTTTTTTTTTTAAATAACGCCAAATTAACTTAAAGAGCTTATAAAAATATTAATGAAAATATTAATGCAGCTTATAAAAAATATTAATTAAAAATTTTAGGTTAATAATATTGATATTTTCAAAATAATTAGTATTAGAATAACATTTATTTGCGTCATTTGAAATTAAACACTAAGAAACTGGAAATAAAAATTTTGATGTTTTTACATATTTACAAAATTAAGCTCCTTTTATTGATTTTATTTTTTCAATAAACATAAACTATTTCTAGATTTACGAAAAATAACTTTTAAAATGTTCATGTATAACAGACGTGTGCTTATAAAATTCTGTGTGAGATAGAATACGTTCTCCCATGAAGTCATATGATAGTAAGATTGTCTAAACTTTTGTAAAAAACAAATCTAACTGATTAAATATGAAACGTCAGCAGATGCATTGAATGTCATAGATGATATTAGGTGTTTTTACCAATTCCGAAGTAGCTGACGAACATTTAAAGACTCTTAATTATTTAAAAAAAGTTGTGTTAATAATTAGCTATATAAAAAGAGGTAATCTTATATATCAGAATATTTTAAATAATATTTAATAAGCACGTATAACGTCAAGTTAATTAATTTCATTAAAAATACTGCATTTGTTTTATTATAGACTTTATAAACGCAGCTTAATGATTTGTAAAATGTTTTTAAAATTTTTGTTTAGGTTTTCACATTTATTTTTGATAAGTGAACACAATTCTGATATATTAAAACTATTTTAAAATTGAATTTTACTTTGTTCTGCATATGTGGTCATCCCGTTTATCTGATCAGATTTTCCCAGACCGTTAAACTGAGCATATAATCGATATTGATTATAATAGCACTGATTATGTAATAATAATTAATATAATATACATAATTTCCTTAAGACGTACAAAATATCAAAAATAACTTTAATTTTTGATAGAAAAACGACAAATTAGAACTATTAAAATCTTTTAGAAACTATTTAGAAACATTAAATTTACATTTAAAAAAAAAAAAAGGGAAGCATTTGTTTTGAAAATCGTATAATAGGACTTCTTGCCAATAACATGCCAAAAAAATCGCCAAATTATCATCAAAAATGTTCAGCTACAAACCCCTGAAATACATTCCTAAAACTATTTCTAAATTGGTTAAAATTACTTCTGATCAATAGATGAGTATTATATACATAATAAATTACAAAAATTAAATTTCCATTTATTTTTTAAAAAAGGAAACATTTGTTTTGAAAATCGTATAATAGAACTTCTTGCCAATAATATGCCATAAAAATCGCCAAACTAACATTATATATGTTCAGCTACAAAATCCTGAAATATATGCATAAAATTACTTGCCAATAATATGCCAAAAATCACCAAATTATCATTATATATGCTCAGCTACAAAACCCTGTAATATATGCATAAAACTATTTCTAAATTGGTTAAAATTACTTCTGATCAATAGATGAGTATTATAGTTACTTGTCAAATTAAAAATAATCTATCCATGCTAAGACTACGACATAAAGTATGAATTGTATATTCTGAATGAAATTGCTTTTAAAAATATTCTATATTCATTCACTATAATAAATAAATTTATTAGTAATCTGTGAATTGAATAAAGCCCTCTTTACAGAAACTAACAGACACACGTCTTGTTTAACCATTTTTTCAGTTGAATGCAATCGATAAGTCCCATGCAAATCAATAGGAGAAGGACTAAGCCGTTGTCTCTATTGTTGACGATATACAACCATCACGTGATAGGCATATTGATTTCAAATTGGAAACAACTATGTGCGCTCTATTTTATCACTATTCTTTGGTAAAGGTACGTATTAAATAGGTAGAATCATTTCTATCTTAGAAAAGTATTTTTTGACTTGGATTACATTAATCTTAGATCTCTGAGAGAGTACAAAATAAGTAAGAAACTGAAATGAAAAACTGCAATAATTTATGCGATCAAAATTAAAATTAGACATTTTCTTTGTAATATATTCAGCGTTAATTATTTAAAATTCAACGTTATCTATTATCCTAGATGAGTACAATAGAAGAGATTCATTATATCCTAATTTGAATCTGCATATATCATTATTAATAAATTATCTACAATAGAAAAATACATTCTCTATAGATTACTATCTTTACTACAAAGCATTATTTATCTACTCTTTACTATTATATTACTTATTTACTATTGCTATATCTTTTTACTATTTGTATCTTAGCTAAAAAGTTTTCTTTTTCTAATAACTGTTTATTGATTTTAAAAGTCAATTTTTGTAATTATTTATCATTTTATTGATCAAATTATATCTTCTGAGAAATTCCAATTAATATTAATCACATATGACGTTTTGTGCCTATTGTTAGGAGCTTTTTATACAACATTTATAAAAAATGTTCTTTTTTTTTCTTTATTAATCTAATCTCCATAACTAGAAATCGAGTGTTTATTCGATTGATAATTCCAATTTACAAGAACTGAGTTTGTTTTTAAAACAATTAACAGAAGTCTAATTAAATATACTAATTATCACCAAAAGAGTAACGTAAAAGTTAACTTTTTCAATGTACTGATTATAATTAAATTAAATAATTCATGTTTGAATAGAAACCTAAGTAAGTAATGAAATTCCGCGAACTCGAACAGGATCATAATCAGAGTAAAGAATTGATTTGGATCACAACCAATAAATCGATAATAAATAAATGAATTGAAAAGAACCTCGTGACTTGAAAGCGGTGCAGAACAATAAGGATTGGATACAATAATAACTAAGCATTTCAAGATTATGACGTAACACTTTTGATTTATTATTCAACAGCTTTGCAATACATTTATAATGTATAATACACACCTGAATGATTATTTATGCTTTAACGCTTCCGTTGTAGCTGTGCTACGTATGAACCCAAAATAAACTATTGCCAGCTTCGAAATCTGCGAAGCCAGAATAGCTGGATTTCTGTGCAATCAGATGCTTTGTTAAAGGTAATTTTCATTTTTCTTTTAACTGAATAGAATGAAAATAACATTTTCCAAGTACATGAGGATAAAACTGCACAAAATTTGAATTATGTATGCGGTTTAATGTTAAATTAAACATAGATACTAAGAATTTCACGTAATAGAATATAGAAATCACTCATGATGTTTGAAATTGTTTTTTTCTTTTTTGATTATGAAATGTATGGATCATGCATATCTTTATTATCAAATTTCAGGCGTTTCATTATAAATTAAATTATAAATAAATAATTTTAGCATTTCATTTATAATATTAATAATAGTAAAAAGCTTCATATATAAACTGGAGTAATTCGTTTTTAGAATGCAGAATTTAAAAAAAAATTGTGTTGGTTTTACTGTTTTGTATATTAGTTTGTTTAAGAATTCGATTTAAAACATTAAAATAGGCTGAAAAACTTCCTCGATAATATTAAATCCAAATTTTAAATCCTAATATTTGATTAAGTTGATCGTACCTTTAAAATTGTGTAAGTATTGAGTTTATTGCAAATATGGTTAGTTATTAAATTATTCCGTTCAGTTATGAGATAATGATACTTTATGCATTAGGTATGAAAATAATTTTAAATTAAATAGATAAAATTATGAAATCCTTTGAATCTAAATTAAGGAACAATTAAGAATATATAGTGTTCTAAAAAATTCATTATCTGTTACTTCAATTGATTTCTGTTTTTCTGCTGCAAAACAATTTTATAAATAATATTTAATTAAAAATTATGTTTTGCCTATTTTTTTTTATTTTTATAAATAATATTATTTTTGCCACATTAAAACTAAAAATGCAAGACTAAAAATATTTCTAATGCTTTCGGATAAAAAAAAGGATATTAAAAATGTGTTTAAATATTAATTTTTGGTTTTAATAGTCATACTTTTAATACGCACTATCATCAGTGTTAAATTGAACAAGCTTAAACGTATAATTTATTACGAATTCTAAATTAAAAAAAATATAATGTGAAAATGTATTATATGTTAAAATAGTATTATTTATAAATATTGAGAATATTGAACTAATATATTTAAAAAAATTTTTTTTTAATTGTTTACGTAAGCAAAAATAAATGCCAATGAAACGTAGATTGTTTAATCTATGTAGTATGTTATGCTATGTACGTATGTATGCTATGTATGTAGTATATGTATGCTACGTACAATTGTCGTAATCTACGTAGAATGTTTACGTAGATTATTTTGTAAGCAAAATAAATGCCAATGAAATTTTACGAATGCTAAAATAGTATACTATTTCTGTCAGCTTAAATTATTCCAAAAAATTTTTTTAATTTATAAATATAATTCTTGGTCTACTGATTATGCGGGCAGTTAGCGCGTAAGAAACTTCCAATACGGCTTTCAGAAACGAGGAGATTCGATTGTGACAATGAGTGTAAAGCGTCTCGCATCGATAGTGAGACTACTTAATGAGAGTTTTTTGAGTTTATCCCCATATGACACGCAAATGTGAAACAGTTAATCCATAAATTTCTTCTGGAATGCTATATCCTCCCCTCATTACTCATTGATAGGCTATTCGTGGTAAACGTAATTAAAACACAAGGCCCAGCAATGTTTAATAAATCCTCTACCAATATCTTCGTGTTGATTTCAGCATATAATGAACACCATAACCGTGGACAAATTTTTAAGTGAAATATTACTAGTACTACACCACACCACTTCACTGTGCCTAGAGCTGAGTTGACCTATACAGGTTTGGAATGATGTGGGTGAAAAGAAGTCTGATTGAGCTCCGTCGTTCTTACAGTTATATGAGACCGGGATCTACGGCTTAAAGTGGATTCCGAACTATTACAAACATTCCATGGCACCACCGGAACTCGAACCCGAAACCTGTCGCACCGAGCACCAAAGCGCTATACACTCCATTCAGGCCCCTAAGTAAATATTATATTTCTGAAAGAATTGAATTATTTTTGAATTACAGATGAAAGATTTGTTAAAGTCTATTTAAATAAGAATTAACTGCTGATCGATGAAAAATCTTTTTCATTTTCCAGTTTCCCTCCCTCCCCTTTACCAGTGCCTCATTTGTCCATGATATGACGGATGTGACATTACTCATGCTAGTTTATAGAATGTCTGTTATACCACAATGTGTCAGCCAAGAACTTTAGTACTCCTAGAGGAGGTGGCATCTTGGGATTTCTAATCTTTCAACCTCTTCCTCAACCGACCTAGAAATTTATCGTATCCATGCCAATGATAGACACGGAAAATATTCACTTAAGTTCGGTTATTGATTTAAAACAACCTATCACGCTAACATCATAACCCCAACATGCTACTACCATACCGCTCCATATCCATACAAAAAGTATTGATAATATCCTTTTTTTATTGCATTTCATTAACACAGAATTTTAATTTTTGGGAAAAGTTATAGTCTGGTTGAATTGAGTTTTTCATGGTTTAATAATTTGTTTTCATGGTCATCAACTTAATTGCAAGTATAACGATTATTCGCAACATATTTTATGAAAATAATCAATACTTATAACTCGTAGGTACTTAGATATTAGGTTTCAATAACAGTAAAAAATGAATGGTACGGAAGTTACTAAATACTATTGAAAATCAAATATTAGTAATTTGATTTATCAGATTTTCTAATAATTATGTTAACATTGAGAGATAATTCTTATATCCTAAGGCTACAGAGAAAATGTAAAATACTAAATTTTTGTAAAATTATGTAAATTTTATATTTTTCTGATGTTTTTTAAAATCATTATATCTAATATTTAAAAAGGGAGCATTTCATTTTAGCTTTTTTCAGGGAACTTTTCATTTTTAATCTGATATTTAAAAAGGGAGCATTTTTTTTTTATTGTTGTTGGCCTCGTATTCCATTAATAAATATTACGACCTGATACAGCTCACCGACGGAAGATGAGGAAAAGACATTGCCATCCGTGAGGACATTTAGGAGTAACTGTCTCGCATTTGGGTATCATATGGGTGAAAACTCCGATAACTCCCACCAATCATTCTGACTACAGATGCTAAACGTTTTATACACTAGTGTGTATATTAATCGAGACATATTAAATCGCTATCTTATTTTTCCTTTTCTGAAAGGAATTAAGCCACCACCGGATTCAAACCTGATCTTCCTGCACATGTTACAAGTCGGGCAATCGATTTCAATTATAAAATCTTTAATGAATTAAAAATTTTATGATATGTAAAATCTATTATAATTTAATGTACTTTTCAATTACCTGTATTGTATACCAATGCACTGCATTAACCTTTACATGAAAAACAAACTATGTCAGTGCATTTTTATTTCTGTCCAGTAAAATTTCGACTGTTATTCCAAGTCCTTCAGTTCATTTACCGCACCCTTTATATTATTATCGCAAAACATGTTTACGAAAGAAGTCGAAGTCCGGATGTTTTGAATTTCAAGCTGGAACTTTAATTCCTTGAATAATAATAGAAGTTTTTTTGTTGTTTTTTTCTAATGAGTGAAAAACATTATTATTTTTTTTTTTTTAGAGTTGTGAAACAATGTTTTCTTTCTGATGAAACGAAATTGATTTAAAAATAATATTCAAACAGTTTTTTTTAAACTGCTTCCATGAAAAAAAATATAAAATTGGCATTCGTTTAAAAATAAATTAATTTTATCACAAATAAATTAATAAAAATTAAATAAATTAAATAAATTAATTTAAGGAACTATGTTTCCTTACGCAAAACAGGATGCATAAGACAAAATTACGCATAAAAGATACATATAAATACGATATTTTTTAGTACAAATGATCAAATAGGTTATAAGAAAAAGAATTTCTAGTAAAAAAATAGGGAAGATAGCAATTTCCTATTAAAAATAGATTTTTAAGTATCAAGCGGTTATTTTAGCAACAATACATATAATTTAAATTATTACTAGGGTTAGGGAGTCGACCAAAAAAACCCCGAATCCTGAATCAAATTTTTTTTATGCAGACTCCCGACTCTTTACCGTAATTTTATGAAATACGATTTTTAACTAATGAATTTAAAAAATTTGTGGAATAAATGCAATGACTTTCATTGAACTCGTATATTTGTAAAACAATATTTGCATTAATAAAATATTTTTTTTTATTATTTTAAATATTTGCACGCCAGACCCGTGGCAACATGCGCCACTGGTGAGCATTAGGGGCTGAGGTTCAATCTGCTGGCGGCTTTGTTGACGCTGTTTCAAAAAAAAAAGGGGGAGACTCGATGGCGTTTGGGATGTTCAGCGTTTTGCCTCGTTAGTTGGACTATCTGGCGGGAGTTTTCATAATTTTCTCCCATATTATACGCCAATACGGGGTACTTCCCCTAAAATTCCTTCCGGAAGGCAATGTCTTCCTTCTTCAGCGACACGGAGCCAAATCAGACCTCTACCTACGGGTGCTCCATCACAACAGAAGATGCTCTTTGTTCTCATAGACCTTCTTCTATGAGAACACGAATATATGGACTCGGTCTATATGTTACTGTTTACCAAGTGGGATAAGAATATATATATTTGCACTCACTTAAAACATTCCTGGTACTCTAAACTTGGTTACAAAATATATATATCCTATAAAAATAACAATATTAAATTAACAGGTACCAATGTATTTAGAATAATGGAAGACAAGTAAAAAAAAAACTGTACATTTTAGTCACAAAGATGCTGTATTTAGTTTGAAACTTATTTGTTCTTTTATATAAAATAGCTTCTATAAGATCTTTTGTTGTTCTACGATAGTTTTTTATAAGCCTCGATGTCTCTTAACATTAACTTGGTTTGCTGCGTTAGTAATTATTGCTTTGCCAGTGGCTGTATTATTGACAGATATAAATGACTTTCTTCTTAACATTTAATTTTAACATTAATTGTCAAAATTAAATCACAATAACAATAAAAATAAAAAATTAATAACAATAAAAATGACTTTTATAAAAGAGTCGGAAATCGGACTTTTTAGAACGCCTTCTGACTCTTAACTTCTTTAAAAATATTCGACTCTCTGATTATAACTAATTTTTAATAACATTTCTGTTGATGCCAAAAATAGTAATTGTATAAGACCTTCTTTGCTTCTTTAAAACAATATCCAGCTTTCGCCAATACATTAATGAAAATTAAAAATACTAGAAAAATTTTTTTTTTTAATGTTTTAAAAAAAAACAATTTAGATTAACGTAATTTATTTAAAAGCTTTTCATGAACTCTATTTAAAAATCTATTTTTCTTGTATAGGATCTAAAGAGCTGATATAGAAGAAAAAAGAAATATGGAAACTCTCTACCAAGCTGACGTAGCAATTATAGAAGTATTGCAATCCTGGTAAAAAAAAAAAGAATCCTTAAAATTTAAATTTTGAAATGTTTTAATTAGAACTTTGTCTTTACTTTGAAAAGGTGTCAAGTTTCAGACGTTGCAAAATAAAAATACACTAAATATAGTTACAAAAATACAATTATGAAGACATGTTCGTTTCTGTCCATGAAATATTGATAAATCAGAAATCAACAGATAAACATATTTTTATAACTGACAAAATGTAACTTAATTTTTGGTCAACTGTATGCCTTTTTATAGAAAATTTTGTATTTTTCCAAAAATAATTATAAGCAATTTGACATAACAAAATGTATAAAACTTTCTTTAAAATTTTGTAAAATTTAATTTTTGTAAAATTCACCCGTTCTTGGTAGTTCTGTAAATGCAGAAAAATAAAATTACAAAATTGTAACTGTTTATGTAAAATGCATAACACATTATACAAATGAATATTCTCATCATTCGAATATATATATAATTTTTCATTTATAAATTTAGTATTTATTTTTATAAATACTAGCAGATGTTTTATAAAAGGAAAATTGTTGGTGAAAATATTTTAAGAACGTTTTGGATCATTTCAAAAGATCATTTGAAAATTGTAGATGAAAATCTGTTCATAAATAAAAAATTTAGAAGTTCAAATATAAATAAGCCTATATAATACAACATTTAACAAAATGTATATTATATTATATACATTATGCGATTATGTTTTTTTTTTTTTTTTTTTTTAATTTACAAAATAAATTAAAAAATAAATTGCATACAATTTTTTTCGAGATTTTCGACTACACCCCAGAAAAAGAACTATGAATCCAGTAAAACAAAAGTTAGGACATTAAGTGTTATAGTTTTTAAGTTATATAGGAACATCCATCCATTTTTATATGCATAGACAAATGTATACTAATTTGGTTTATATTTTTAAATATATTTTCTCATCGCAGGTTCCTACAGTATGAAAATGTATTTATTTCAATTTCAAATATTTTTGATCCTCGATATGCATTTTTATTATACTCGCCCATAATCTTTTCGATGGACTGGTTCATTGGAAGGAAGTTGATGTGGGTTATAGTTGCAGTGGAATGGATAAATCACTTACTAAAATGGTAGGTTAAAGCATTGTAATGTTTTTACGATGCTTACAATTTTACAATTCTGTATGAAAACGCATTTCAATAATCCTCATTTTAAAAAATTGATTAAGATAATTCAATGATTATGCAATTATATTAGACATCATTAAAATTACATTGAAAAAAAAATGTTATGCAATTATTACTAATTTAAGTCAAAATATCTAAAATGTATGATCCTCATTTTTTTATCATGTGTGAACATGATGTTGTCCTGGTTATAAGTCCGTGACGTCTCAAAAAAGTGAACGTCTCCAAAAAAGTGTTTAGCCTAAAGTGTGCACAAGATGACCGTAGAGCGACAAACCAAACCAAATCAAAAAGTGAAGGAATAAAATAAAAAATAAGTAAGTGTATAAATTACTATTTAAAACAGATTAATCTCCTCCGGCACAACAAGAAACTTTCATTAAAAAATCGTTTATTTAAAACAAACGCTGATTTTCATGTGTGTTTTAAAACTGGAACGAAATATGTGTTGCTAAGAGTGACGATTGACTCATATCGAATCATATGCTCTGTAATTCATTTTGAATTGTCTGACTTAAAAAAAAAAAAGCAGATTTCAATGTCCTCAAAATAGGGCCTGAATGGCTAGCGCTCAGGCGCTAGATACCACAGCTTTCGGGTTCGAGTCCCGGCGGTGCCATGGTTGTTTGTATTGGTTCGGAATCCACTTTAAACCGTAGGTCCCGGTCTAATATGATCGTAGAGCGTTGCGGGGGCATTGTTACTTCACGTCCGTGGCTTATCTTCAAGCTACACGCGCCCCCTGGGTAATGCAAAGTGAGTAACGTCTGTGCAGCGCTTACCTTAAGGCATCCAAGACCAAGCTGTCTAAATGTTTGCCAGCTGCATTAGAAAAAAAAATGTCCTCAAAATAGTAACTAAGGATTAGTTTATGTTTCTAAAAGTCATTTTAACCATCACTGCCTGTCTGAATTTGTTAGCGTTTCTTGAAATATTTGAACAATTGCTCTTTCATGAAATTTTAGAGTTATTAAATATTGTTATATTCCTGTCGCTATTGAATTTGATAGTTCTTGTAGGAATTCTGCACTTTAGAGTTCCAATTTCGCCAAGTCTCTTTTCCGCGCTATATTGATTCGCCAAAATCGCAATATTTTGTAACCTTCAATTGCCATTTTGTTTGTTCAGGAAGGCATTTGGCGAAAGCCGCAAGGCGAGAAAAAAATCGTCAAGTAAACAAGCGAAAGACTAAAGTGCAGAACTCTTTTCTTCTAGCATTTTGACAAATGGCTTCAAAAATTTCTAAATTTTATTATTTTTTAATTATTTCAAAAATTTTGGGGTTATTGAACATTGGTATACTCGCATGTGTATTCGTCCAGCAAAATATGTTCACACATGATAAATTGAAATTCGTGAAAGAATTTCAGTTTAATTTAATTTTTATTCTTTACTTTTCTTTAGTTCTTCAGATCAAATTAATGAAATTGTTCGAAATTTATATATTTTTCGACAAAAATTGCAAAATAGGGGCTTTTGGGATTTGGCAACTTTTTTGTAGCGCCAACTGAACGATAGATCGCTAAATGTGGTAACCTAGATTTCTTGTACTGTTCGCAATTCACTTCACTTTCACTTACAATCGCAATCCTATTCTTGGCGCACTTTGGCGAAAGGAATTTTTGACGCCAATTTCCAGCGGCTCCTATTCTGCAATTTTTCCTTTTTTTTTTTTTTTTTTCCCCTGATTACTTAATTTTAACAATCGAAATGAAAAATATTGATCGATTGAAAAATTATTTTATTATGCAAGTGAAGATATTGCTTTGATTTTTCTTTATATGCATTAACAATGGCCTTCTTTAAAAAGCTTTATAATTTGTATTACAGGTTGTTACACGGAGAGCGTCCTTATTGGTGGGTACATGAAGCTGATGTGTATAATGGGAAAGGAATTCCTGTTCCTAACATATACCAATTTTATCTTACTTGTGAGACAGGACCAGGTATCAAAATACATTTTTAAAAAATCTATGAAGCTATTATACAATTATTTTTCCGTAACTACAGTGATGTTTCTTTTAAAATGCAGGATGTCCATCTGGACATTCACAAAGTACGGCAGCTGTGTGGTTTGTGATATGCGATTCTTTCCTTGAAAAGTATCACGCAATTGTAGAGAAGTAAGTGATACACATTTGATACTAGCATGTATAATTTTATTATCAGAAAAAGTATACTGATAACCATTACAATTTAATTCAAGCAAAAAGTGACCCAATCCACGATTATATGGGCCAATAATTAACTTATACTGAAATTTCTTAAATAAAGCGATTTTTTTAAAATTCCAATTCGAAATTCTAAAATTTACACTATAAATTCAAAGAGCGCTTTTTAAGGAAAAATATTTGTCAGGGGAAAGCGAAATAGCAAAGACTTTCACTAAAAAAATATCATAATTGACATAGAAAAGTGACATAGCATTGTTAATGCAATATCATCCATGAATACTGCAAAGGAACTCGTATACAAAAGCTTGTTAATTAATGAGTTAAGTATCTTCAACTATTAAATCTATTTCTAAAGTTTCCGTCAATTTTTCACAACAAATTGAGACTTTTATTCTATATTCCAAAAATGCCATAAACTTTATTTAAGTCTGAGTTTCTTAGCTGAATATCTATAACCTCGTGGGAGACAATATTCATTATTTTTAATACCTAACACTAATTAGTGAAAAATAAAAATCAATGAAATTAGCAATAATTACAGGTCATATAATTTATATTTGTATGTGGTAACTCATATAAATATGCATGATCCATAATAGAACCTGATTCAGTAGTATCAGCTGTTATCTATAGTAAACAATAGTTTCACATCACATAACTGTTTCTGCATACATGGAAAAGTCGTTCGCATTTATCAATACATAGATATTACAACAGGTATTAGTAGCAGCAAAAACCATCATTTGTCTTGTTTTATACAAACTACCATACAATTCAAGTAGCAAATTAAATTGATGTGCAAAAATTTATACAACTATTGCTTTTTTTTTTTATTGTAACTACATAAGAAATCTTCTGGAAGACATAAAATTCAGAATACAAATAGTATTTTGTACTGAAGTGATGACGAAAGCATACTAACATCAAAGTGATAGAATGCATACAGTATGGAATAAAAAACTTTGTTATTTGTTAATAAAAAAACTATGTTTTCAATAAACACATTCCCCTTAATAAAGGATATAATCTTCGTTAACTGCAATGGTTGCTTGGCACTCTCTCTGTATACTCAACATCAGATTATCTAACAGTTATTGAGTCAAGAGTACCCATTCCTCAGTAAGCATCCCTTTCAGTTATTGAGTGTTCTTCGGCGGACATATTTGTACCGAAAAGTGCCTTCATGGGAATACGCTTCCAATCCAACCAATGATAGCTTCACTTTATAGAAGATACTCAACAGCAAGAGTCCGATTTGATCAGGATTATCGTTCATAAAAATGAAGTCTGCAATGATGGCATCTAGGAATGGCACGTTGCTGACAATAGTGATCTTCGATAGCACTATCTTCGTAGAAAATTTGCAACTCAGTCCGCCTTCCCAGATGAGCAAACCATTAGCACCCTAAAAGTCTCTTTCCTTGATGTTAGTGGAACAAAATCGTGTCTCTAATTTTTCCATATCAACAGGCCTTAAGAATCACTCGGGTCACTGAAAAGACTCATCTATAAACAGGACTTGGCTTAGCTAATAAGATATCCAGTCTAAGCGGTACCGCCGATCGAAAATTGCCAATAGTCTGCACCATGCAAGGGGCATAGGTGAATAGGGCACCGTTATGAAAGCGTCTGACCACAAACAAACGCGATACTTACCATATGCAACTGCTAAAACAATGTTGCCCACTAACTGGTAACATTTTTTTCCCTTGCAGGACTATATAGTCATTATTGGCATTGTTTTTCTTGGCAGGTTATCGTCAGCGTTACGTATAGTTATATCTGTAGTTTGGTAGGATTTTCAAGCTCGTGAAACTAGATTTTTATAAATTTGAAACTCTCAGGCTTTCATTCATCGAACTAATATTTTTTATAATTTTTAGCAATATAATTAAGTGCTTTAAGTGCATGTATCATGTAGAAAATTTGATGAGCAGCCGGGGATTACTGCTTTCCATGGAGGGAGAAAGGGTATATCCTCAATCTTGACCACCAAATTGATCAGTGTTGTCAGGTGCAATGTGCTAAAAAAGTAATAATTTAAAAAAGGTTTTCATAAAACAGATTTACCTCTGAGATAATTAATTTAACTTATTGTTGGCTACTTTTCATTACTTATATTTCTAAGTTAGATATAGATGTTCTAGAAGTTTAAAATGTAAACATTAATAAATCTTATGAAAACTATGAATTATTTTAATGAATTTATAGCTTTCACAATCATTAAGTTCCGACATTCTGCTAAAATTTCATTTTTTTCAACAGGGACAACAGAATTTCAAAATTATGTTGGTTGCTTTATTTTGCCCTCTTAACTACAATTGGCACTTCCAGAATATTCATTGCTGCACATTTTCCTCACCAGTGCTTGTTGGGAATGTTCCTAGGTAATGTGTGTAGTTTTTTTTTAAATAATAAAGAAATACATAATAAACAGAAATTATTCTATCAAAAACTGCATAGAAAAGAATAATATGCTAAGCATATATGCATCAAACATAAACTTTCTCCAACTAAATTTAAATTCTGTATATAGATCAGAATAATATGTGTGATTATTATATTAATTTTATAAAATTAATAAAAAATCTTAAGTGTTGAAAAGCTAATATAAAATAAATGCAACATCATATAATTTAACTGCTAGGATTTTTAATTACTGAATTGATGTTGCACAAATTTTTTGAGTTATAAATGGAGGAACTCTGCACTAGAAAATAAACTATAACAGATTTTAGTAAAGTATTTGAAAAATTAAATTTTTATTTAATTAATTATTAACATTTTCAAATTTGGTTATTTATAGTTGTATTTAAGTTAAACAATTGTAATCAGCATTGGCAAATTTAATAATATTTACTTGTAATATTCTTAAATTGGCTGATACTGATTAATATATACTGTAAAATAATTGATGAAATATTTTGTCATTTTATCTGACCGTAGAGTACCTTTCTTTTTCTACTTTCTGTATCTAGGTTGGCAGGTAGCCACACGTCTCAGAAATATTAACCAAAAGAATTTCGGTATCCTGCATTACTGTGCTTTCACAGCTGGTATGCTATGCAGTGCCTTTCTTGTATTTGAATTTCTAGCTGTCATTGGAATGGATCCTATGTGGACAATAGACAGAGCTGTAAAATGGTGCAACAATCCAGACAATATTCATCTCGATACAACACCTCTGTATGCAATGATGAGATACTGCGGCTTTATGTTTGGCATGGGATTCGGATTCAACAGTTACAGCTTTGCAACCTATACTAAAGAAACATTTTCTACACAAATGAGAGTGGTTTGTGCAACTTTATCAGTGGGTGGGTGTCTATTATCAGAAACAATAGTTTTCTCTAAAGAAAATATGGCATTCTTTTACTTCCAAGCATTTGTGCTTAATGCATTTTTATCGTATTTTATGATAGCAGTGGTTCCACAGATGGTAGCACTAATATGGAAGACAAAAGAAAAGGCTTCTTAAAAGTAGTGGAAAGAAATTCAATGTAAAGTAAGAACATTTACATAAAAAGCCTCCACTGGAATGTCCCATAGAGTATTAATCTAAAGGACCAAAGTAAATGTCGTAAAAATTAATTTTAACCAGATCTTATCATATTTTAAATTCAATTATTTGATACAAAATTTATAAAAAAACATAAATAACTTCTCATTTATTTAAACTTTTAATAAATGTTAAGCATATCTTTCACAGTAAAATATATTTATTCATGTATTAAAATTAAATCTAATTAGTTGCTTCTTAAAAATAAATTAGAGTAAAATTAAAAATGGACTTTCCCTTAAATAAAAACATCAATAAGAAACATTTTCACTTAATGTTTTGCAGTCAATTAAATGGATCATAATAAATTATTTAAGCTGTTGTAATATTATTTACTATTTTCTCATATTTTAATAACTAAAGTACATGACATGTTGCAAAATGTTAACAAAAATTATTTTAATTTTTCTACTCTCTGCACACGAACAAAGGCATTAAAACAGTGCTTGTAATCGATTTATTTAATCACTGACTATGAACTTTTATAATAAAAAATATTTCACTTAGATGTAGATAAATATGAACTGGAATGTAACACATGAATATTTCTGAAACTTTTTTTATTTCAAATAAAGAAAAATTCATATTTTGTGGTTTTTTAATTGTAAAATTTATTTAAAATAATGTTTTGATCTAACAACTTAAGATAATATTCACATAGTTTGTACATAAAAAAAGTTTATGAATTAAAAAATGCTATCATTCAGAAGAAGGTAAACTTTATTATTTCTATATTTAAAGCAGGTTTTGATATTTTATAATAAATCAGAAGTCTGCATAATGTATATTGCAATTTGCTTAGAAAAATCATTCAGTTTTATGTATTGATTATAAGATGTCTCGATAAATTTTGGTTAGTTGAACTAAATTTATTACATGAAGCATATAAAAAAAATTGGCATTTTAAATTATGAATGCTTTTACTTTGAAACAAAATTTAATGAACACTGGACATTTAAACCTTTAATCAAATTGGAATTATTTCATTGAGGTTTTCTTTAGAATTAAAAAAAAGAAAACATATTTAAAATTATAAATATATAAAATTGTTTAATTTTTTTTTAAATGTAATATTTACATATTAAAAAGTCGATTTTCCTTTACAATTGAAGAACAGAGCAAACAAACCGTAAAAATAAAACAAAATATTTTTTAACACTGACCTTTATTGAAACTGGATGTTAACATTATTACATAGCTGTATCACAATAAACTCATCGATTTTCTCGCCAAACTTCAAAGGTAATGCACCATCATATAAATATATATACAAATACAAACATCAATATAAATTGAATGTCAATCTTTTTAAAAATTAAACAGAAATAAAGAACAAGAAAGATTTAGGGTTTTGTGCTTCAAAGTACAACCACTATTGGTAGAAAGTATGTTTTTGACACTTATCAATTTTTTTTATTATAATTAAAGCTAAACCACATTTAATGCATGCTTTCTAATATGACATAGTTTCACTTACTATTCAAATCATTAATAAAACCTGAATACAATAATGCAGGTGGTATTAAAATGCTAGATTCTACTAAGTAATACATTTAAAATCTATGTACTACTCAAAGATATCTGGGAGAAGGAAAAAACATACCCTGCTTGAAATATTGAGTCCAGAAAATACATTTCTTTAACTTGAAATAATGTTATGCATGCCCACTAATAAATAATTTGAAAAATGCTAATCAAATTTTATTTATAATCAAAATAAATGTATAAAAAATATATAATAAAATATTTTTTAATGCCATTTTACAGTTTTATCTAAGCATGAAAAAATTGCATACAATGAAATACTGAGATCAAATTTTTATTATTACAATAAAACTTACATGAGGAATACTAATATCCAATTACTTTAATTGTGTATCAATAATAGATTACCAATTATTTTGACTTAGATTAATATAAATGACACATCACAAAAAAAAAAAGTGTTTACATCTACAGCAGGATTGTATCTAAAACATTACTAGATCAACATTAAGAAATATTTAAAGCCCCAACAAAGATAATTATCTTTCTCAGTGATTCAGGAAATTAATTTCTGGATCCAATGATCTGAAGAATGTAGATAAAAAGATTAATTATATCCAAGTAAAGATTCAATGCAGCAAAGATGTACTCTTCAGGAGAAATGGAATACTTGTGATGACCACCAATTAGAAGCTGAGTATCATAGACCAAATACTAAACAAAGAAAAAGGTATTACAGAAAGCTATAATAACTATGACATGAATACATTCCAATATCTTATCTTGGATGTAATGTAATTTTAAAAAATTAAGTGGGTAAATAAACAGATTTTATTAGTTACCTTTATTTTACAACTAAACTATATGTCACAAGATAAAAATAAGTCATAAATTAAAAAAGTAAATTAAGAGATTACCATAGCAGGCAAAAACAAAGAGAAGTAACTTTCAAAATTTAAAATCTGCGAACTAATGCATGATGTAATTATTAGTTGATATTTAATTTAAAAATAGGAAACAGTAATAAAGGTGTGTGTATTATGCATATCCATAAACCATTACCAAAACAGTTATATTTAAAAATAATTAGAAAATATGATGGGACCTGTTGCTAGGCTACAGAAAATAAATTACATTACTAGCTCTTTTTAAATCAAATACTTAAGTTGGAAAACATCATGTGAATATATTGCTATAAATTATCTAATAAAAAAATTATTTAAGTTACAAATTTTATTTATGAAATTTAGAAGTTGAATTTAAAAACAATAAATGCAAGCCATAACACCATCAGAAACAAAATATCAAAACGGTTGTCAGACTTAATTTTTTACCTACTTAATTTTCCGTAAAATTTTTGGCAATTAAAAAAAAAATGTTTCTATTTAAGTAAAAAAAAATAGCCAAAAATTCATATTAAGTAGAAGAAAATGATAAATTCACACATACATACACAGAGATTCTCTTAGTGGCATATTACAAATATAATGCTAGAAAAAAAACTATTATGCTAGGTACATCCAATTACATTTAAAAATTTTTTTTTTTTTTTTTTAAATAGACATGCTTAAAAATACCCTGTCTTACACATAAAAAGATGTTTAAATAATAATAATAAAAATAATAATAAAAAAAAAAAAAAAAATCAAACTCAATCACAGAAAACATTTTTTCCTATAAAAAGCAAATATTATATGGCATTGCTCAATTTGTTTGAATATATAAAATTTTGATAATTTTTAAATGAAATAATATAATTGCAAATTAGAAAAGGTATAATTTAAGACTTTTGATAAAAAATAGACAGAAAAAACTTTTTTTCTTCATATTCATTTAAGTATTATTTCATTATTCTTGGAAGAAAAGTTCATCAATTTATGTTCTCATTTTGTCTTCTCATATAGCTATGTAATGTAATACATTTTAATATGATAAAAACAACTTTTTATTTAATTAAAAAATATTGGAATTTTTTTTTTATGTATCATATAGAAATTTCTTTCTCTGAATTTATAAATTGTAACACTTAGAAAAATAAGTTTTAATGAAACAAACACACTACATTTATATAAATAGATAGAGAAATACAATAAAATACTCAGGCAACTGAACACTAGCATAAAACCATAGCAATTTACAATCAGAATACTAAAGAAAAAATATTACAAACAGTAATAATAGGAAAGCATTAAAAGCACGTGAATATAAAAAAAACTGAGGCCATTCAGGAAGATCCAAAACATTATGCATTTACCTCATTTAATTAGATACAATATATAATAAATATACCCATCAGAAATAATTCTTCTTGTGTTCAAATCGAGCAAATTATTTTGTTTAATCTTCCAAACTAAAACATAAATATAAAACCCAATGCTATGTGAATCAGTTTTGTGTGTTGACATTTTGAGAGGATAGACTTAGAAAATTTCAAAAATCCATACTAACGTATTTCTTATAGCTTTAAGGTAATTATAGGTTTTTAGTTGCATTTAAACACTTAAAAACATATTTTAATTATAATATTTATGAAATTTTATATTAAATAATTTTTATTTTAATGTTGCTATTTTATAATTGTAGTTTTCTTTTTATAGAATATGTGTGGGCAATCTCATTAAAATAATTTTACACAGCTTATACAATAAACAAATTTTCTCTGCACGATACATTGTAACGGAAAATAATTATCATTAATAGGGGTTTAAAAATATTTATATATTTTTCCATATTTCCAAGATTTTTTTTTTTAAGATGACAAAATAATTTATTAGGATCAATATTTGTTTATATTATTACTTATAATTTTTAAAAAGAATGAATGCCTAAATTAAAAATCATTCATTCATATGAATAAGATTTTCTCTATTGTAAGAATTAAATGAAGAGTAATATATAATCTACATATCAATTTAGGAGAAAAAAAGAAGTCTGATGATAAAACTTTCACAAATTAGCCAATGTATTTTAGCAAAAGATTTATGAAATAACAATAGCCGTTATTCTATATAGCATCAATAATCATTTAAGCAATAATTTCAGTAAATGTTTTTTATAAGATAAAGTATTTCAAAATAGTAAAAAAAATTAAAATAAAATTACTTACCATAGAAAATATTAAGGCTCCAATGCAAGAATAAACCAGTCTTACAATCTGGAATAAGAAAACAACAATAAATTATTCAATTATAAATATAAAATAAAAATTCAGACTATATCTATAAAAAAAATAGCCCAATAGTCTGAATTTTTCACAACACAGTGATAAGAATTATGTTTGGACCATAATTTCAGAATTATTCATAAAAACAATAAAAATTTGGGTTGGCATGAAATGCATTTAAATATATTTAACAACTCATTTTAAAAATTTTTATAAGCAATTTCAAGTAGATAAAACTCTACATTACATAATTTTTTCCCCTTTAAAAATGTTTTTCATTATATAAAAAAGGTCTTTTAAATTGCTCATTTATTGCAAAATTAAACACTATATATTGCTCATTTATTGCAAAATTTAACACTATATATATATTGCTCCTTTATTTCAAATTTAACACTTGCTTTAATAAAAACTACTTACTTGAGAGTGCAGGAAAATAGCCAGAAATCCAAAAATAACAAAAACCAACAGAGCTACAAAAAGCATGCCACCCATCATAGTAAAATCATACTGAAAGAAAAGAAATTAATTATAGCACATTTTCAATGGTTACATTCTAATTTTTATATATATATATATATATATATATATTATATATATTATGGGGATATATATATTGGCCCAAAAACAAAAAATAAAAATCCATTTTCTCTAGATCACATCATATCATATCATTTGGCAATGTGGTTATCGCAGAAATCACATTTTCCAGGAACGCCTCGTTTATATTACGATAGCCATCATATATATATATACTAATCAATAAAAGTTTGAAATAATGCAAAGCATATCAAGCTAAAATTATATATAATATCTTCAATAAGGCTGAAACGAAATCGTCAAAAAACACTATGAATCTTCAGAAACAATTTGATGATAATTATTAATATCAGTCTTAACTTCAAAATGGCTCAATATTACAGTAAAAATTATTGAGAGGTACAAGTACTAAATAAAGATTAAGATTCCCATTAACTAAATACAAAAATAAAATATTTGTATTATTTTTAATAAATACCAACTTGCTTCTTATTTTATGCAGCAATTCATTGTGATTTACATAAAATGTCTAAGTTTTGTGGCAAGGGAAGAGGAAGCCCATTGTGATAGAGGCTATAACTTCTTAAATATTGCAAAATAAATTATTAAAAAATTATGCTAGATGGCCCTTATAGGAACATGCTTGTATTTATAATTTCCATCGATTTCATGAAGATGACCGTTTATAAGCAAGTTAAATTGATTCTGTCATAATAAAAAATAATTAATTTGAGAAAATCACTAGTGTGTTCAAATAACACTTTTTAATATAAATGTAATTGATATATTAAAACTATATTTTTGTTCATATGTTCATGAAGAAAAGTTAAAAAAATCTCAATTTGGATACTGATATTAAAGAATTTATAACAACATTGATATATACTAAAAAAAAGGAGAAATTAAATGAATGCAGATAGTGTGGAAGAAATGCAATACAATAATTTCAAACCGGTGAAAATGTTTACAGAAACTTCTGCTGCACAATTGCATATTGGTTTTAAGATAAAACAAAACATGGAATCTTATCTTTAATAGAGTTGAAATAACAAACATTATGTTAAAGCTTCGACCAGCAATAAAAGGACCTGTGACTTCAACACTATGCAATAGAACAGTAAAATGTTACATAAACTTGCATAGTTATAATGATCATTATGTATTACATAGTGATAATTATTTCATTAGCATGTTATTTTTTAAATATATGCCATTTATTAATCAATTTTGTCACCATATTATTTCTGTTTTAAATAAAGAGATAGTTGTCTCAAATATGCCTTAATGTAATTTTGAAGTCTCAATTTTATTATTTCTTTTAAGTCATAACAGAGAATTTATGAAACATTAGAAAGATTATAAACTATATAACCTTTAAAAAGAAAACTCATGCCAATAAAAAGTTTACGATTGAAAAAAATTATAGTTTTGAAAAAAAAGCGTCATAATGCACTCCTTCCTTCTTTAAATATTTATTCACTATTTTTTCCAAATCAATTTGGTCACAGTTATATTTTTAAGTAATACTTTAACTATCAATTTATAAATAATTAGAAGTTAACATAATTTAGCACATTCCTTCAACGTTTTATATAATACAAATAAAACTTTAAATTTTGATGTCACTGCACATAAAAATATTTCAAGATTCAATAGTTGTAGTGAATACATACGGTTTTCATAATTTTAAATAACATTTTGGTACTTACATATTAACGATACCTTGGCGGTTTTAAGTGTTGCAATCTAACAGCTACAGATTTGACAGTTTTTAAGTGGCTCCAATCTAACAGCTGCAGATTTGCTGAGTTTTGATGCTATTTTGTAGTGCTACGAAAATACGTATTTGGGATTTGCCAGAAACAGAACAAGATGCAATTTTATTTTTCAGAAGCGAAATATTTTACCAAAACAACGAAAATGTCCCAATTCCCATGACATGAAACTTTATTCTGGTTAAACGTAAGTTTTGGTGTGCTTAGTGCAGTCAGTGTGCTTATCGTGTGGGACTTAGAAAAGACAACTGGTTTGAGGGAAGCATAATTCCATTTTGTACAGCTTTGAGATTCATATACTGCTGGTGCGAGGAGTTGATGTCAATTAAATTTTTGTGAAAAGCAACTTGATTTATCGGATAAAACTGTTATAAATTGGAACAATTACATGCATGAATTATGTGTCTTGGATATGGAGAATAAACCAAAAAAGAAGGTAGGTGGACCAGATTGCATTGTGGAAATTGATGAAAGTGTTTTGAATTTTGAAAGCGTTTTCATTTTAAATGAAGTGTTTTATATATTTTATTATTCGGAACAAAAATTTTTTTGAAAGCATTTTGATTTTAAATGAAGTGTTTTATATATTTTATTATTTGGAACAAAAATTTTAAGTGTAGATTGGTGCCACTTAAAAACCGCCAAATCTGTAGCTGCGGTTGGCGCATGTGCTCTTTATTGCCGCAACTGTCGCCAAGGTATCGTTAATACGTAAGTACCAACATTTTTTTTATACCAAATTGAATTAAATTTATTTTATGTATACACAAAAAAAAAAAAAATTATATTTCTAAAATTTATTTATGGCAATTTAAGCAAAAAAAAATTTTTTTTTTCATTCCCCATATAACATAAATCAAGCAAGTAATGCTGAAAAACCGGTAATAAAATTTTAGATCTATAATTCGACAAAAAATTTTACAAACAAATAACCAAAATAACTTACTTTGGTTTGAAAAGCAAAAACAGTGAGACCCAAGCATATAAACTGAAATAAAAAATTTTGAATTAAAATATATACATAAAATATAGAATAAATTTGTAAATGTTTTTGCCAGAAATTAAAACTTATAAGTGTAGTACACACAATAATAAAATGTTCTACAGAATGTTTCACATCCTTACCATGCTAGTAAAATTAGCTCTATTATTTCGACTAAAAAAAAATCAATTCATTATCTTAAATTTACTACTACACAAAAGAGAGAGAAAGAATTTATATTAACATATAAATAAAATGTAATATATAATGCTTTGATTGTCTTTATTTTAAAATCACATTAAAAACTAATTTGTACAGAAAATTAGAGGTTTGTACTTATGACAGCATTATGAATCATATTTAACACTTACTGCACAAATTCCTGCAGCCCACATAACTTCATCAGCATTATAAGCACTGTAATAAAAAAGCAGAAATTAAATCATGATTAAAAAATATACTTATGCGTTAAATTAAACAATGCTTAATATGTGATTAAGAATTTTTACAACAAAAATAATGTATTTTAAGAAGAAAATAAAATTCTCACCTAGAAACAACACCAAGTAAGAAAGACTCTACAAAGGTCTGAGAAGAAAAAGAAATATATATTACTAATAAATTAAATAATTTGATATAATAGTACTAAATTACATTATAATTAGTAATAAATTAAATAATTACAATAATTTAAAATATTTTTTAATAACGATAAATTTTGAAATCTATTAAATTGTGCAAACAAAAATTTATTTAAACTGCATTCAAATACATCTTTCTAAAAGTCAAAAAGGATTTTTGTATTAAATTGTAAAGTCTGAAATAATTAATTAATTTTATTATTTTTTAAATATTTAAAAAAAAAAAAAAAAATTTCATAAAAGTATGGAAAGAAATTTAAACAGTACTTACAAATAAGAACAAGCAGATGAAATTCAGCGGGAAAGTACGTCGTACATTATCACAACAAGCCATAGCAATCATAAGTACAAATACCATAACTCTAAAATGATAAAATAAAAATCATAAGAAAGCAAATAATTTTTTTAGAAATGTACAGATGAAGTAATATTTTTATTTTAAAATGGTCTAACAAAATTAAAAAAAAAAATTTAGTAATGATATGTATAAGTTTTTAAAAAGACAATTACAGAATGTAAAACTTAATCATTTTAAATAGATAAATTATAATTAAAAAAATAATAATCAAATATTTATTTTTATTATAAAAAATGATGAATTGAAAAGACCATACAAAGTCAAAGAGCAAGAGTGACAGTTGTTTAAAATGATTTTAAATAGTATCAAAACGAACGAATCTTAAACAACAAATATCAGCCAAGATTAAAAACTATTTATTATTTTTATTATTAATTTTAATTATTTTTAATTTATTTTTATTATTATTTCATAAATAACTAAAAATTTTATCAACGCAATTATGAATCTATAGTTTTTGATTAGAAATGCAAGCAATACATAATTTTTTTATACGGTTAACATACATATCAAATGATCACATACGAGCTGAATGTTTCAGATGTGCTGTTAAACTATTATTCCCGAAATTATTGATTAAATTCATATTATGGTAATAAATAAGTATGCAAGGTTTGTGGGTGTCACATATGAATAGACAAATTTTTTTGTATCAACCTTTGAAATTTATATGCAAGATGGATACAATAAATTTTCATAGTTGACTAAATATAAAATTGTTTGATGTTTCAAGAACAGTCAGTATCCTTTTTAATAGAATCCTTAAAAATTTGTGATTTGCTTAATTATCATGAAATATGAATATACTGTTCTTATTCAAGGTGTAGTGAAAATAATAAGCTGTTGGCAACAAAGAGTGTTCCTTCCATTAAAAAAAAATAACTTTTTTGGGGGGGAAGGACTGCAAAGTATATTTAGTAAAAAAGTATATTTAGTTAAAAAGTAACTATTATAGGCCTATGCATATAAACTAATTGGCATAACAATTCAATTAAGAAAGAATTATTGTATAAAATATTTAATATTACAGAAAGATAAATTAATTTTTTTTTTCATACCTCTATACATTTCAATTTTCTAAAAATAAATCACATTTATTTTACAAAATAGATATTTGATTAGTTAAAATAACATTTAAATACATCTAGCATTTAAACAAGCAAATTGTATTTTGAAATTATAAACAAGTGATGTACTTACATGGCAATAACCATCAATTCTGTATGTTCTTTTGCATATTCTCGAACAGATTCACTACGAAAAAAGAAAAAAAAATCGCAAAGTTAAATATAATTTTTAAAAACTTGACTAATACATTTCAGTTAGAATTAAACTAAATTTTTTCAACAAATTTATAGGATATGTTAATTATTTTTACATTTCCTTTAATAATAAAAATGATCGCATATTATATAGTATAATTTTTCCAAGTATTTGGCAAAAAAGCTTTACATGATTTAATTGCATTTTATACAAAATTAAAATACTTTTTAAAAGTTTAAAGTAATCATTGAACATAAAAATAAGTCAAGGCAACAATTTTTAATTCGCTTTTTTTTTTTTATATCATAATATAATTTTTTACATTACAAATTTAGCTGGCAATTACTAATATAAATATATATATTTTAAATTTAGAAAAAGAAATCATAAATCAATGAATCAAGAATAAATTAATGATTAAATTTATAGTTTTAATTAATATATTGAATACCAATCATTTAAAGAATAACATTTCTGAATACAAAGCAATCTAAATTTCACTTAATATATAACCAAATTGGTAAAAATACTTTACTTGTAAACAAATAAGGAAATGAATCCAAATGTTATAGCCAACTGCACCATTAGTATCGCATAGACCTTTCGGATAAATGCTGTAAAAGAGTTTGAAATTTTAGATCAAATAAAAATTTATAATTTTAGAATCCTAGATTATACTAAAAATTATGACATAATAAATTTAAATTATAACAATTTATGTGAGAAAACAATTACCTGTATAGAAATATTTAATTACAATAATTATTTTAAAATGTTATCATTAATTCGTTCTGTTTTCAACTTCAGACTTTCAAAAACATAGTTCCTTTATTTGATTCATAAGTTTTATATCATTGCAAATATATACCTTTTCTTTTATCTGGTTTTTTGATACTAAAATTAATGAAATTTTTTTTTTTCTTTAACTAAACATGTGTTATTTTTAAATTCCAAAATGTTGTATTGTATAAAATACCTACATTATTTAACAATATTGTGTTTTAAAAGTCAAGTTATGTTGTTTTTTTAAATATCAAAGTACAGATTATATAATTCTAAATTTAATGTGAAATGTCAGGCATTAAAATAATAAGGCATTATTTTGGCGATCTTCTCTATTCATTCTATTATCTGAAAATATTAACTGCATACCTCACTGAAGTCTACAAAGATGATTTAAAAACAAAGGAAATAGAATTAAGATTTGCAGTAAGAGAAAAAGTGGATGTTATACACTTAAAGGAATTTAATTATAACTACTCCAAGGCTATGATAAAAAATCTCCAAAATCTTTTTGGAAATGATGAAGGATACTAAGTTACAAGAAGTAAGGAGGTAGATCAAATATAAAAGGAAACAAGTTGAACTTTTATGAAAAATAGAACATATGAAGCTAAGAATGACAGCTATTATTCAAAACTATAACAACAACACTCAAACTCAGTGATGCTGCTATATATGTATCCATTATAACAAATATTCAGCATCTCATCCTTAGATTTGTAGAAACTTCAGACATTTTTGTTTATCAGCAAATATTTGAAAAAGAGTGTGAAAAGGGCAACATAATGGAAGCCAATTACATCCCACATTTACCTTTTTTACACATTGATATTTTTCAGATTAATATCAAAGGGCAAATTGAAAGATTAGAAGTACATTAGGCAGATTCTACTTCAAAGGTTCAAATTGAGTGTTGAATTTTTTTTTTTTTTTTTTTTTTAATAAAACTTGCCACACATGAGATAATCTAGACTCTCTGGAAAGATTTCATAGGAAGAGTGACTATACAACTTAAAATTAAAGATTTTGACTCCTACAGATTTGGTTGTTGCTGAATACCTTAAACAAACTTGTAATGATATAAAAGAACATTCAGACGTTATTAGAGAAAAGACAAAAACTAATTTGAATTATTGTAAAAATTAGATGCCTATGAAGTTACACAAAATAAGACAAACTATAAAGTTCAATCAGTCATAAAGAGAAATCTATTGCCTTCCACACTATCGAACCCTCAATGATTTGAAAGCCTAGGATTGGGGGTTTCTACACCTCCCAGCCTAGCTATGGGTGTAAAAGCCCAGGTTTATCAGCACAAAGTACCAAGAACACAATCCTTCAAAGGGCAGCGATTCATCTCACTTTAGTACAGTTCATGTTACATCTCTTTTATCTTCCAGCAAGAATGCTGTATTCAAGAGGTAGACAAATTATTGTACATATTGAAAAGATGGACAAATTATTCCACTAACACTGCTATCAGTACAATGGAAACTATACAGGTCAGAAACACTAATGCACTATTTGGGGATTTTCTTTTGTTTTGTTGTTTCAGCATAAGATATAGAATGAGCTACAAGTTTTTAAGTTTCAGAATAAGATAGGTTTTTGATATTTTAATTTTTTGTATATTTTTTTCTAGCTGCCATTGAGGGCAGCTTTTTGAGTTTAACAGATGAGGTTGTTGGTAGTCGACACATTTCAGTTTTGCTTTGCATTCTGTATATGAGTGACCAAGGCAAGCACAATAACATAACAAAGGCATGAATGGACAATTAAATCTCTTTGCATATTCAATATTCTAAATAAAAACATTATCTCAAAGGTTTAGAAACTAAATTTTTTTTTTTTGAAGACATCAATTTAACATCAATAAATTAAAATATAAAATTATTAATTAAATTTTAATGAAAATAATTCTTACCCATACGAATACTCTTTTCTGAGAAACTACTACCAAACTCGGCTCCAAGTGTGGCATACTCGGCATCAGTGTAACCTTCCATTTTTCAATGAGGTGGGATCTGAGAAAACAATAAATTGAGTAACTGAGATATATGAAGAAAATTTTTATTATTTAATTCCATAATTAGTTTTTAGTAAAATTAGTAAAATAGTTGGAATAGATTTTTATAATAATTTAAAATTTTATAAACATTATTAAAGTAAACCTTTTTATTCTAAAATTTTCTCCAGTTCCAATTTTCTCTTTCAAATTAAAATTCTATGATTGTATGCTGCATTTCCAATGACAGCATTAACCTTTTATATTTGGAAGTAATTTGATGCTGTTTCTTAATTTCCCTATCATAATTTATTCATAAAAAGGTATTGACAATTATTTTTTTAAATTTCCTTTAATAGCATAATTGCAATAGTTTTTTAATCTTTAATTTAGATTTTTTTGCCACATCCTATTGTACTAATTAACTATTCACCAACTATTTTTAAATGAATACAATGTTTGCTTTTACTTTTCTTTTATTTATTTCAAAAGTCATTAAACATTAGTTAGGATTACAATATAATCACTGGAACAAACTTTAAGACAAATTTAAAAGATACATTTCTGCATTTATAAAAAGAATAAGGAATATAACTTGGAATGGTCAAGTACCATATGAACAAAAATCAAAGCATGGTTTTCTCCTTGAATAAATCAGAATCAAAATAAATCCAATATAAATAACAATCAGAAATAAAATGCAAAAAAAAAATGAAATTCAAATAATTAGCACTCAAAAGTAAATTAATAAAAATTTATTTTTAGAAATTAATAAAATTTAATTCCATACATCAAAATTAAATACAACTAACTTTCTAATTATAAAAATAGATAAATTCATGTTACTAATTAATATGTTTAAGCATTTATATGTGCATTATCATAATGTAGAGTGCAACATGTTAAAAATAATTTTAAGCTAAACAAATGATAATTAATAAAAAATATATTCATTAAATTAGATATCATACTGGAAAATCTCAAAAAAAAAAAAAAAAAAAAAAAAAAAAAAAAAAAAAATCCAAGTTCTTAAGGATTTTCTATATTTCATTAACACATAGAAACACTATTCACATTCATTAATTCATATAACTGTCTATAACTATAATAACTGTTTTAACTTTCTATTTCACTTAAATATATTGTTCAATATTTCTATACACGGCCATGTATTAAATAGGAAATGCTGAACAATACAAAAATTATGATTCAATTTCTACAAAGATAAGATTTTTAGAAAATTTAACACACATATCCTATTTTATACAATGTATGATAGTATCTTCAAAGATCTGTTGTTGTTTTTAAATTAATATGATACATATAAATAAAACTCTGTAAGTAGTTGATCAAAACTATCATTCATGATACTGAATTTTAAAAATGGATAAATAATGGAGACCAGATAAGTCTACAAATACTTCTGACAATTGGATGACATATTCTAAAAATGTGTAGTTTTCTGTTGACTATAAAACAGATGACTATAAATTGGATACGAAGATCTGACATGTTGAAAATATCTCAAGAAAGAATACAAACCACTATCTTTAGCATCATGTCCTTTATAATACATTTTCAAAAATACATAGAAAGACAGAAGAATTATTGCTGCTTATAGGCATATCTTAGTGCCTTGCATTTGATTAAGTATCTTTAAAGAAGTTTACATTGTATCTTATAGAAGAAATTTTCATTTAGATAAATAATATAAATCATTAGATAAATATTTTCAAGCAACATAATTACTATGTTGCTTGCTTAATATAAGATTATAGTCATTCTTCATATCTTTTAACATAATTTACGGTATTCTGCTTAATTATTAGGCTATTTTTAAACTTGGATCTTTGCATTGAACTCGTAATAAGTCATGAAAATTTGATATTTTTAGACTATGTCCACCAATAATTAGAAATACCTTGAAATCTATTTGATTCTTGCTAATGCTAGGTTCCCAGTATTTATCCATATTTAAACTTCCATTCCATGAATAAAAGATTTGAGCCTCTAGCATGTTTTTAATTGAAGTATTTTTTTAATATTTGTCCAAGTTTGAAATAGCTGTTGTTGTACTTTTATTTTAAGATCTGCTAGATTTTTTTTATAAACTTATATATGGATCTAATTTTGTGTATACATAAATTCTCTCACTTTATTATATATAAATATATTCTCGAATTTTAAATAAAATGGTAAGAATAGCACAGGGCACAAAAAAATCAATCACTTTTAATTAAATAAAATATAAACTATTTTAAATAATGTCGAAATTTTATATGATAAATTAATTAAATTATAAACAATTACAAAATCTTCACTGAATAATAAAAAGGAGATTTCTCAGTTATGGAAAGAGACAAAAAAATTTGATTTATTAGAAGAAATGCAACTTTTAAAATATTCGTGCTATTTTCATTATTACGTAGAATGAAAGTATATTTTGCAAACAGTATTTCAATTAAGTAATGAAAATTATAATGTTCAAATTCAGATAAAACAAATACACTAAAATGAGCAGATAAAATTAATAAACATAAAATGAACACATAATTAAAAATGTTATGTTACGTACTCACTTATTAGAAATTTAAACAGTCAATTGATATAAATCCGGGATTAAATCGAGACTTACTGAAATGCGTCAATCAAGTGGTATATAAATGACAGTAAAATTCGTGACTTTGTTTATAGATGAAACTGAAATTGACTAAGATAACAAATATTGTCAGAATTAATCACGCATTTAATCAAATCTACCAAATGTCTATTTAAAAATTTCACATATATGAAGAAGCAGACTTCGCAAATTGATCAATAAAATATTTTAAATCACTTCACTTGTGACTGATATCCCACTAGAGCTTTAAAGATCTTAAGATGATTTTAAAATTCATTCGATGAAAAAAAGACTATACATATATAAATTAGAAAAGTAATAAAATTTTGGGATAAACATTCAGATTGTTATTTATCTATAAATAAATATTTTTTATTAATGAATAAAAAAATTTCGCCTTTATACTTCGTGCATGCGTATTCAAGTTTAAATTTTAAAAGGGAATTCCCCTTTTTCTTTTAAATAATACACTGCTCTTTAACAGTGTTTATAGCTGAAGTATATGACTGAAGTACTAACGACGATGTTGAGTTTACTCAGACAGTTTCCTGATACAAATCTAATTGATTTGCTTGTTGCATTTAAATATTGTATTCCTCAGTTAAAGAATGCTACTAATGGTGTCGACTGAGTGTCTATCTTTTCAACGTTTTTTTTTTTTTTTTTTTTTTTTTTTTTTTTTTATTTATTTATTTCCAATGGCAGATTATGAACAGTTGCAGCAAAAAAAAGAACAACGAAGAAATAAAAAGCATACAACAACAACAACAAAATAATACAACAAAACATGCTGAAACAGAGTTCATTAATCTAACAATAATGCCAAGTGGCTTTTAGCCACTAAAAAGTGTTACCAGCTGCACCACAGGGAGATAGATCTTCTGCGCACCCATCTTTTCAACGTTTACTGTCACATTACTAGAGGAACGTTATATGTTTTATTGTTCAGCTCTCAGTAGTCTATCTTTTCTCTTCTGGTACGACAATAAATACCACCAACAATAAATCTCTGAGAGTTTCTGATCAACTTAATACTAACTGGAAAGACTTCAGGTATGTAATCCAAAATCCTATCACAAATCTTTTTCTCCAGTTGATGCCGAGATATGCATCTCTGAAATCAACGAGACTTACTTAACATGTATGAAGGAAAGCTCTACCATAAAATGTTAAACCTCCGCTTATTAGATTTCCTCCAGAAATCAAGCTTAAAATCAAGAATCGTAACGAACTCAGACGTTAATGGCAGTGGAGTAGAAACTCAGATTATCTGTTAGCGAGCCTTCTACCGATGTCTCGCAGAAATCGGAGGCGGTATTAGTACCTTTGTGTAACAGAGCTGGGCACATAACAAGAAGGCACTTACACTTGAATCAAACACTGTAAAAAAAATGCTCCCTACTATGCAAACAATCCCACAATATTCCACCCTGGCAATGCGCCGATGATCAAGTTGCATTTTCTCCAGCTAAAAAAGCCGAGCTGCTCGCTGACAGTTTTAAAGCTCATCACGATCTAAATCACAACGTTGAAACTGCAAATTTCTACAGACGTATAAACACATGGACTATCTACTACAACCACATATTAATTACATAGATACGATCACTGCCAGCTAAGTTTGTGACATCATCAAAAAATTAAAACCTGTTAAAACTTCTGATCTGGATCGTATGCTAAAATCCAATCCTTTTAAATTATTTTTATTATCAACAGAATCCTTCTCAAAACATATTGCTTTCCCACTTGAGGAAAACTACAGTAGTAACCCCTATTCCCAAACCAAATTCCAATTTGGCTTATCCTCAAAATTATTGTCCAATGTCACTACTCGGTTGTTTGGGAAAAATATTCTAATGTGTAACATTCAAATACTTGAATCAGTTTTGAAATACCAACTAGATTCTGATAACTGAAGAATTTGACTTCAAAAAATAATTAAGCATCTGTCACCAACTTTTGCGTTTGACAGAACTTATCCATCACAAAGGCTTAAACTATCGTAAATTGACAATGTTATTTTTGGGTGTAGCCAAAGCGTTTGATAAATTTTGGGATATTGGCTTCTATTTCTAAATTCGTACAACTTTCGACATAAATCATCAAAATTCTAGTTGCGAGTTTCACAAAGAGCTTTGGTCGCATAACGACCATGTAAATTATTGATAAACTGACTGTGATATGATGTAATTAGTATTGAAAAAGGACAAAATTTAGAGCCTCTTTTAGAGTAATTAAGAATAGTTAAAATAAACAAAAAGTTAAAATATTTACAAATTTTGAGTAACAAATCAAAGTTGAAATGAGATTAGTAAAAAAAAAAAAAAAAAGTTGAAAATCTAAATTTCCTGATTCATTGGGGATATAAGATGCTACTTCAAAAGGAGCATATCCGTAAATTATTTAGAAATATTAAGAACTGCACATACAGTGAGCCACAAAATTGTGTATACACCTCTAAAACTTTTAGACTTCTTCCAATTACAAATTAAATATTGATTTAAATAGATAAATTTTTTTATCCTAGATACTTCAACCTCTGCTTTACCATCCTATAATAACACAATTCTATAGTCAACTTATTTATTACGAAAAAGTTAAGCGATTCGAAGAAAAGATAGAAAACCATGCCACAAAATTGAGTATACACTTCTTATATTTGTTAATTATGCCACCACTTTTTTTAGTTTCAAATTTTCTTTAAAGAGTTTCAGGAGTAGTTGCTGCTTATAACACGTGCTATTGCACTTCAACACTTTTAAATAGTATTTTTTTCTCATTAAAAATCGCAAAATGAGCTCTCGTAGAGAAACTACTGAATCTGAGCGTTTATTGGTTGTAAAGTGGTCGAAAAAGAGAGCAAATCTCTTCGAGAAATCGCTTCGTTGATTGGTGTAACTCATGGTTGTGTCCAAAAATACTACAAAAGTATAAAAAAACTGGATCTGTGGCCAATATTCCTGGAAGAGGACGTAAAGAAATACTGAGTACTACAGCGAAGAGGAAGATCATTCACTCAGTAAAGAAAGACCGGAGGGTGAGTGCCTCTAAACTAGCTTTATCGGTGTCCTCTACAATCGGGAAAAAGATCTCAGTTGAAACAATTCGACGTACCCTTCACCAATATGGGTTTCATGGCCGTACACCAATACGAAAACCACTCATCAAGTATGTGAATAGACAAAAGAGAGTGATTTTCGCCACAGAACATCGTTTAAAGCCTATTTTATTACTGAAACACTGTAATATTTTCTGATGAAAGTAAGTTTAATTTTTACGGAAGCGATGGACGATTTAAAATATGGAGAGAAGCTGGGAAAGCACTGGCACCTAAAAACCCCATTAAGACAGTCAAGTTCGGAGGTGGATCTGTCCTCGTTTGGGGTTGTGTCGGCTGGAGGAGTTGGAGAGCTTGCTTTTATTGATGGTATTATGGACAAACATGTATATTTGGGGATTTTAAAGGATAACTTGAAAAAAAGTGCCAGTAAGTTGGGGCTTGGGTCAAGCTTCATATTCCAGCAGGACAACGACCCCAAGCATACAGCGAAGATTGTGCAGTTATACTTGCTGTACCATTGCAAGAAGCAATTACACACTCCAGCCCAGTCTCAGACCTAAACGTCATCGAAAATTTGTGGTCGAAATTAGAGAAAGCTGCACATGAGCACGAAATCACAAGCAAGGAAGTTCTCAAGAAGGTTCTGAGAGAAGAATGGGCTAAAATTTCTGCTGAAACCACTAAAACACTAGTAGAATCTATGTCCAGAAGATTACAAGCTGTAATTCAAGCAAAAGGTTATGCAACAAAATATTAATTTGTACGTTAAAAAAGGAAATTAATAAAGATGTATACTTATTTTTGTGGTGGTGTTTTCCTCTCGTCTCAGATCTTTTACTTTTTTTTTCGTAAAAAATAAATAAATGTAATAATTTTATAAGTACAGTACGGTAAAGCATAGACTAAAGTATATAAGGTAAAAAATTTAATCATCTTAAAGCAATATTTAATTTGTAATTGCAAAAAGTCTCCAAGTTTCTAAGGTGTATACTCAATTTTGTGGCCCACTGTATATTTTTGTTTTTAAGAAAAGAAATATCATGATCGTAATTGTTGAGACTATTTGAAACAGAGTTAACAATGTATTTAATTATTATCAATGTACAAAATTTCCAATTTTTTACACCTCACTTTCTAAAGTGAGATGTAAAAATGTTGGAAATTTTATGAACAAATTGTTTAAAGCTGTAGAGGGAAAGAGCATGTCTGATATCATCATTTCTGTAGTACCAAGGAGAATTGGTAATCATTCTTAAGATTTTGTTTTCCAATCTTTGAACGATTTAGTACGTAGGAACAACAGAACCTCAAACAAAGTTCGTATATGTAATAATTAAATGCAGCTGATATACGATTCATTTGTTACTACAGATGAGTGGGTACAAAATACGAAGATTTAAGTTGAATTTGATGCAATTAACGTTTAGATTTTCAATGCGAGTACGATAGGTTAGTTTCAGTAAGTTTCACCGAGGTATTTAGCTTGAGAAGATCAATTAATAAGATTATTGTAAATGTAAGATAAAAGATGTTTTTTAGTTTAATTGATGAAAGTTTTATCAGTAGTTTTCTTATATAAAAGTTTTTCAATCAAAATATTTTTAATAATAGTAATATAATAGAAAAATATATAAACTAATGCATTTGCTTCGAGTTTTTGAAGATACTAAAATAACTGTTTATAATTTAAATCAGTGCAATTTTGCTTTTTATTAATCATCGGTGTATTTTGTGCAATTTCGGTGTATTTAGTGCAATTTTGCTTTTTATTAATCATCAGTTTAATCAGTGTAATTTTGCTTTTTATTAATCATCGGTGTATTTAGTGCAATTTTGCTTTTTTATTAATCACCAGTGTATTTAGTGTAATTTTTTTTTATTAATCACCAGTGTATTTAATTTTGCACCAGTGTATTTAGTGTAATTTTGCTTTTTATTAATCACCAGTGTATTTAGTGTAATTTTGCTTTTTATTAATCATCAGTTTAATCAGTGTAATTTTTGCTTTTTATTAATCATCGGTGTATTTAGTTTAGTGTAACTTTTGCTTTTTATTAATCATTTTTTAGTGTAATTTTGCTTTTTAAATCACCAGTGTATTTAGTGTAATTTTGCTTTTTATTAATCATCAGTTTAATGTGTAATTTTGCTTTTTATTAATCATCGGTGTATTTAGTGCAATTTCGTTTTTTATTAATCATCAGTTTAATCAGTGTAATTTTTTTTTTATTAATCATCGTGTATTTAGTGCAATTTCGCTTTTTATTAATCACCAGTGTATTTAGTGTAATTTTGCTTTTATTAATCATCAGTTTAATCAGTGTAATTTTGCTTTTTATTAATCATCGGTGTATTTAGTGCAATTTCGTTTTTTATTAATCATCGGTGTATTTAGTGCAATTTTGCTTTTTATTAATCACCAGTGTATTTAGTGTAATTTTGCTTTTTATTAATCACCAGTGTATTTAGTGTAATTTTGCTTTTTATTAATCCCCAGTGTATTTAGTAATCATCAGTTTAATTTTTTTGCTTTTTATTAATCACCAGTGTAATTAGTGTAATTTTGCTTTTTATTAATCATCAGTGTATTTAGTGTTTTATTTTTTTTTTATTTTTGTTATATTCTATCAGTAAAATGGAATATAAAGTGATTACATAAAAATGTTTATTTTTCAGCAACATTCTGATGAAAGTTCAGATATCTGATTTTTCTCTGATTTTAAATTTCGCTGATGAGATAATGTGATATTATTTATGAAGGATTGTTTTTAAACTTTTAATTAGGCCGTATCACTCTTGAGATATTTTTTTCTGATGTCTACTGTAAGAATCATATATCTTGAAAATCATATAATTCCGATAATTTCAGGATTTGAATACAATGGAAATATTTCAATATCATATGTAAACGTATAATTATAAATAGACTTATGTATCTAAGTATCTCTATATTATTATTCCCCGTCAACTTCTTGTCACATGAATTTAAACATGGTCTAGTGATTTATCTATAAATCTTGCATTTAGTAAACTTTTAACATTTAACGAATAATATTTATATAAAAAGGAAATAATTCAAATTTCGCATGTACATGTATAGCAATTAATCCGAAACATTAATTTCCTTGTAAAATGCATAATTTTAGTGCTTTATTAAAAATCAAGATGTAAATTTTCATAATTTTTATCTTTTATAAGTATTGGATGAAAATCTAATTGAATTTTATAACTAGACGCCTTGTATACTTTTTATATTGCATAAGTGCTTGCATCTCTTTGGTAGCAATATTTTCTGCATTCATATAAAAAATTTTTAACATCTTTGTCTCTCTATAAAGAATTTGTTTATTTTATAGCAACTTTTTCTCATATGCTTTAGTAAGTGTAATTTCAACAGGCTGCTTCAAATAATAATAAATTTTATATTAAATTCGTGAAAAAAATTTAAATAATCTCTGAGGTGTTACTTTTTTGGGCACAGTAGTTAAAAAGAAAAAAAAAAAAAGACCAATTATTTTTTTTTTTTTTCAAAGACTCTTTAATTTATTCTTCCAAATTTATTTCATCGCCTTCAAAGTAATCCTCCGGACACAATGTACTTATGCCAACTTTTTTTCCAATCCTCAAAGCATGCTAAAAAGTCATTGACAGCGATAGCCTTCAAAGCGCGCGACGATTCACGTTGAATCTCTCCAGTTGACTCAAATCAGTGTCCCCGGAGCGGTCTTTTGAGTTTTGGGAATAGCCAGAAGTCGCACGGTGTGAATACGGTGGTCGTAGAACGATATGGGTTTCATTTTTGGCGAAAAAGTCACGAAGAATCAATGCAGTGCGAGCCGGCGCATTCAGTGTTTTCGGTACCAATCGAGATTTGATGCGTTTGATGTCCAAAATGGAATTGACCGATCCTTTCGAAATTCCAACATCATCAGCAAGGTCTCTAATTGTAAATCGTCGGTTTGCAAGAACCAAATCTTTAATTTTTGGACGTGAGCTTCGTCGGTTGAGGTTGATGGTCGACCAGAGGGCTCTTCGTCTTCAACGCGTTCTCTGCCTTCTTTTAACTGTTTATACCACTTCTAATCATTCTTTCCGATATAGGAATGCCTTCTGCAACATTCTACACGTTTCCGCAAACAAAATTGAATGCAAGTTCTTTGCTCAAACATTTCAAAATCGCCGGAATCAGTTTTAGCGTCTCACAAAACCAAGCGTAACTCAAACACTAATGAATATTTTGACGTCAAATTTCAAACAGATGTCAACGACAGTGCCAGCAACCTAAAAAAAAAAAATTGAAATTCCATAAGCCCCGGGAATTTTAATTTGAAAATTGGTCTTATTGTTTGGACACAGTAGTATATGTCATCAATTAAGTAAGCCTAAAACGATAAATGAAAAGTCGGATAATATTTACTTTAATGGTAAAACACCAAAAAAAAAAAAAAACCCACCTTTAGTGTAAAATTTTTGCCTAATTAGATCACAACTGTATTTGTTGCTTTTAGAAGAAAACGGCGGAAAATTTCGGCAATCGGAGGTAAGCTATCAAGAGTGATTTCCTGTCGCTAAACACAAATGGATATTCTTTCATTGGAGTCATCTGGATACAGATTTCCTTTTGCCGCAGTACACACTGAAATTTGAGGACGGCGTTGTTTGCAAATAAAACCCATCCACTTGAGTTTAGCATGGAAGTTACTATTATCCTTTACATATGATGAAGCTTCACCTACTGTTGAATCAAAATATTTTTTTCGCATCTTTATAATTATAATAATAAAACATATTTTACAAAACTTCACATTTACATAGATTTTTAAAGAGCTAATTTTTAGATGTTATAAAAAAAAAAAAAACTTTTATTAGATCCGAAAACGGAGTAAATATTACACTTTTTAATTTAAGGAATAGGGGCCTGATGGCTGGCGCTCTGGCATTCGATACCACAGGTATCGGGTTCAAATCCCGGCTTTGCCCATGGGTGTTGTAGTGGTTCGGAATCCACTTTAAACCGTAGGTCCCGGTCCTTATAGGATCGTAGAGCGTTGCGGGGGCATTGTTACTCCGAGTCCGTGGCTTACCATCAAGTTACACGCGCCCCCTGGGTAATGCAAAGTGAGTAACATCAGCGCAGCCCTTATGGCGAAGATCACGGTCTATTTGCCAGCTGCATTAGAAAAAGAATTTAAGGAATATTGATTTCCGATATCGAATTAACGTTAAAATGTTTCGTTAATTTGCTCTGAGCAGGGCTTTATAAAATATGCAAAAAAAGCGGAATTTAGAATTGTCCGCTTAACTCACCGATATACAAAACAAAAAGAATTACAGGGAATCAAGTGTTTAATATTGAAGTTGAGAATGTTTAATAAAAATGAAGTCATGAAATAAAATAACCGGTTATATGACAAATAGTTGAAGATCTGAGCCAATAAATATTAAAAAATAATATTGAATGACCATTAATAATAACAAAACGCAAGTGAAACAAATTTTTGATGTTGTTTTCAAATTATGAACTTTTTTTCCCCTGAAGTAATTGGAACTGTAGATGTACTATAGCTATAGCGTTATTCAAGATGCAGAATCTGCTAGATTACTTTCAAATCCAACTACTACAGTTCTGAATAGCATAATTTAGAAAACTAGGGGAGGCATCTGGGAAGTAGGAAACAATACTAACATTATACATAAATAGTTTTTTTAAACGTTCCTGTCTTCAACTCTAAGCATCCAACGATTTGAGATGTGAATCTTCCTCGTAATAAGAAAATAATGTTTTCATTTTCTGAAAATGATGCTATCTCATCTTTCACTACTTTTGTTTTTCAAGGGAATCATCTGATTTCATGGCTACAGAATATGAATCTGGTGTTTTCGAGTAAGTTGCAACATAATCCTTCAGATAAGGGTGTGGTTTAACTCTTTTTCTCTCCAACTGATGTTTTGGCTACTTGGTTAGTTTCACCGTCTGTTTCTTCCACCATTTCACTTTCACTGTTGGAAGTTTGATTGTGTGAAAGTAAGGGTTGAAAACTTCACTTTCTGAGGTCTTCTCACAATCAAATTAACTTCTCTTTTTGAATTTTCTTCACAATTATATTGTTCTTTTAATAAAAATTCTTCCTTGTCCAAAAAAAAAAAAAAAAAAAAAAAAAAAAAAAAAAAAAAACATTCCTAGCAGCACGACTTTATTCTGGGATTTTATCCAAATGCGATACACAACTCATTCACCGAACAGCCCTTAAATACTCTTCAGATCCCACTATCCACATTGTTGTTTTGGAACATGTCTAAAACACTTAGTCCCCAAATTTTCGCTAATGATGCACATCAGATGATCTGCATAACCAGAGTTCAATAAGAATTTTCTTTTTACACTTATTTGGAGTAGTTCTATTGATAGCATATGCTGCAGTATACACAGCTTCACAGAAAAGCTCCTAGTATGTAGCATTGACCTCGTGCTTTCAACCAAAGTCCTGTTCTCCCTTTCAGAAAATCCATTTTGCTCAGGAATATAAGGTATAGAGTATCTATTTTCCACTTTTAATTTTATGAAGAATACACTGTAAAATTGTAAGAAATCACATTTAAATGTTATATAGCACTTTTATTCTCTCACAGAACTTTTTACAAACTTACAACCTGTAATAGAATCTTCATCAGAGCCGGATTTTCCTATAGGTTAACTAGGCTTTAGCCTAGGGCCTCAAGATCAAGAGATGTCTACATTCAAATTGTTAACAAAATTAGAATTACACTATTCTAAAAACAGTAAACACTGAATCAAAAATAAGGAGAAATTCTACACATATGAATGATAAACAAATATAATAAGTAATTTACTAACTTAAAAATGGGAGATGAAGGGGCCCTCGCAAGTAGAATAGTCTAGGGCCTCTTTTCATTAAATCCGGCCCTGATCTCCATTAAAACAAACCTCGATTTATCATAAAAAATATGAAAATAATTTCTTTATCACATATTTTTTTTTTTTCACATACAGCATAATTTCTCAGATCGAAGATGAATGCTTTTATAAATTGCTATTTTTTTCTTCAGAAGTCTAACTCTCACACATTGGTTTTCCATTTCTTATAAATGTTCAGCTATTATCAGCTCTGAAATAAAAACCTTATATCTATTGTGTCCCAAGCAGAAAATAAGTTAATTTATTTCTAGGACATACTAAACATCTTCCAAGTAGGTTGACCTTTTCTGTCCTGATTAATATGTCAACTTTTGCAGTTCCTCGGCCATAAGTTAGCAAGTCCTCGCTATTTGCTTTTAGCCACAATTATTTTCTGGGATTAACATAAGATCGATAAAAATTCGTATTCTGACATAAAGGTACAGTATTATGCATTAACACTCCGAGTATATGGGTTGATATTCCCAAGTCAACTAACCACACATCTCTCTTGAACGTCTTTTATTATGCCATCAAGAGACTAACACCAACTTCTTTGCAAAATTCCCAGCTTTGTGGCAGTTCTTTATAGGTTTCACTATGCTAAATCTCTTCTCATCTATAATAAGAGATATTTTATCATTAACCTTTCGATGAAGTCTCCTCTCCATTAATTGGAGATGATCCGAAAGTTTTTCATTAATCTTCTCCAGTAGGTATGGACTCTTGACACACTCTTAAAGTATTCACTTGATATACTTCAGCTCATGGGCAGTAGAACAGGATGTTAGTTTTAGTCAACTTGTTTAGTTCGTCATTTAATTCTTCTGCAAACAGGATATATGAGAACTGAACTCTGCTTGTACACACACCATATAACTTTTGCTCTGTCACTTAGTTAACTCTTAAATTTGTATCTTTCATACTCCGTTCAACTAGAACTGAGCAAGAGCATGACTTTTCTCAAAAACTTTGGCGAGTTGCTTCTTTGAACAATGGTCTCCACACAATTGTGATTCAGTAAAAGTTCAATCTGCCTCCTCCAGTTCTACCAACTTGATTGTTCTTCAAGTTTGTCAATGATTGCATTAAAGAGTAAGTGACAAGTCACTATCGATCACTTACTCCTAAAAGTCTAACTACACTTTCAAGTGCTAACAAAATATTATTAAATGTAGAGTTAAAATTTGAAATAAAGTTTCCTATAGCAAAAGCTGTATCAAACAATGGTTAATACAAAAATTCAGTTGCTATATACAAAGTACCACATATTTATATAGTCATAACATTTTGCAGCAATTAAATCTTAAACATGTTTTCAAATTCCACATATGATGCATCAGCAACACAAGCCATTCACTGAAAAGTCGATTCTGGCATTTTTCTACAATTAAACTGGAACTTTTGCAGCAATGGTAAAAACAATATTGTGATACTCACAAAAAAATGGATATCAATATCAAATATTTAAACCAGTAAATGATTTTGGAGTTTAAACATACCTCAAAGAAAGTGGATTAGCATTACCTATTTATTTATCTGGGACAATACTCTGATATTGGCAATGGAGAATGCATGCCAACATTCTAATTTATCTCTTTTAGTAGAATGTTAAACGACCTTGTTATTCATATTTCTGAAGCCAAATGCAATTTTTTTTCACCACGCTTAAAAACTAATTTGATTCAATAAAACTTGGTTTTTGCAATATGACTCAGTATCAATATTAAAGGAGCCAATGCATTCAATATTTGATGAGAAATAATCAATTCCTTTTGTTAGTTTCTGGATTAGCCGCCATATGATCTACTTTACACTATAACATATCCTTATGCATTAAAAGGATATGTTAACCTAATCCACAAACAAGATCCAAATTTGTGATCCAGTGACATTACTTGGGACCAGAAAAAAAAAAATCTGCCAGCTTCATTTAGACTAATATTAATCCACTGAAAGATTTCTGTAGCATCACATCAATTTTACTCAAATGGCTAAAATTCCAAAAACTATTATTTGAGATTGACACATCACATTCTTTATCATCTGACATGTCTTTCTTATAAGGAACACCTTTACAACTTTAAAAAAAAAAAGCTTAAAATGTTAAGAACATTTTGAAAAAACCACCTTGAAATTGAATAAAAATTACAGCTAAAGGGAGGAAAAAGGTAAAGTGCCTTACTCTTGAAATTAACATTTTAATATGAAAGGTATCCTGGAAATAATTTCATCTTCAAGTTTTTTTTATTTTGGGAAGAATCAAGCTTAAAATTTAATTTTATCATCTACATTTTACTCTTTCCATTTGTGTTTATTGTTCTTTACTATATTTCAAAAAAAAATTTTTTTCTCAGAATTAAAGTTATATTTGTAAATGTCAAGCAACGTAGCTTGTAGGTGCGATTTTCAACCCCCCCAATGTCATTTTCACGAGAATCAACACAGTAAAAATATAGCAGAAGAAAGAGTTTTGTTTATACGTCACCCAAAAATTGTTTAGAATGCTGTGTGAAGAAAAATATAAACATTTCATATTAGAATGGATAGATTTATTAATGCTTTACAGTAGAACTTTTTAAACTATCATGCTGCCATTGCAAATCTAAGGCAGCCTTGAAAGAAAAAATTACATTAAACTGGTTTCATGTTATACAATGAAATCCACCTCCATTTCTCAGTAAAATTAAATTAGTCAGTTCTGTAGCTGTTAAATTAACAAATGCAGTGAAAGTTCCAAAGTTGAATCAGATTTGTCACCAAAAAATATATATACATTTAATAAAATTTTCTGTGGAACCTCATTTCAATGTTACTCAAATATGCATCAAGAGCAGTACTGCTTTCCCATGATAAATAAAATTCATTCAATTTGACAACTATGAATATTTTTTTTTTACAAATAAAAGCAATCTTAAAAGCACAAAATGAAATCCTTTTAAATTCATAATAAATTCCCAAAATACCATTAATAAAATAGAGGTGCAATCTTAAATCAGCAGTGGTATTCTTTAATAAACATTCTATTCATATATAAATATTTTAACATCTTATATTCATTTAATTATTAAAAACAATTTGTTATTTTACTGCTACTTACAAAACTTCATTAAATATATTAATCAACTTCCTAGAATATCATATTCTTGCCTGAGTCACTAACATTTTGTTGCTGCTTACTACAAAAATCAAGATAAAATGAATTTAGTTTTAATTAAGTTATAGAATGATACTCTTTAAGCATTATCAGGAAATCAATATTCAAGAGCTTAAGAAACAAATTTAAAAATAAATATGCAACTAACTAATGTTAGAAACAATTTACACTGCATTTGTTAATTCAAACCATTCTATTTAATAAGAAGGTTAATTTTGAGAAGTGGAGCATTACTTTCTTTAACTCATGCTTACAAACTATTTTGACTAATATTTCATTGAATCCCAGAATGCAAGACTAACAATTGAAACTGCCATTATAATTAGTATAATTCTATGTATAAAAACATTAACACAATCATCCCAAATGTTCTTATGTCATCTTAAATATAAATTATGAAAAACAAATGAACAAATAGATTTAGTTACACAATTTTATTACATGAAAAATTTATTTTGCGCCTTTTGTTGTTATCTGCTGAGCTTTCAACACTTTAGCAACAATCTTTTGCTCTTCAATTAGGAATGCCCTGATGATCCTGGTAAAAGAAATAAATATTTTAAATAAAATAAAAAATTTGATATCTAATGTTATAAAAAACATGCTTTTACAATGCTTACATTTCACATTCAAGTAAATAAAAAAGACAACTTTTTAATTTCATAATAAATAAATAATACTTTGATTTCTGTTGACAAATCAAGACTACTGAGTAAAATTTTGTTAAACAAAATAGACTCAACAATACATGAATGTTTTGACTGCACTGTAACAAATTTTAAACTAACAAGAATAAAGGCAATTAAATTCATGCGTAAGAATGATAGGCGGCTGGTCATCTAAGAGATAATCAAGTGCAATAATTTTTTGAACATATGATTTTATCAAACTTTTACTTCCCTATATAAAAAAGCAATTTGTCTAACATGACACCATAATATATAAAGCAATTAGACAATACCAAAACATTATAAAAAATAATAAGTGGCTACGCTTTCAAGCTATTTTTTTTTTTTTTTTTTTTTACTGTGTCAGCAACATATATAAATAATTGTATTCATTCATCTCAACCTGATTACATCAATTAGATAGATTCCATGATATTAACTGTACTTCATTAAGAAAAACTTAAATTTATATGCTAGAAAGGCAAGTGATTATAGAAATAATTAGCATAAAACTTAATAACTCAGGCAAATAGTTCATAACTGTTACAAAAAATAAACAAGCAATGCATGAAGTCAACAAGCTATTAAGCAAAAATTTATAAGAAAAAATAAAGTTAAACAGATATAAATTCTTATACTCATTTAATTTTACCTCATCTTATTACATATATGACTAATATAATTATGATGGAGAAAATTAATGTTAGGAAGATGGGTGACCAGTTACCATAAAGATAATTAGTGTAAAAATCTTCATATTAATTTATGAGGTGAAATAAGCACCTAACCCTTATAAAAACAAGCAGGCGACTCTGCCTCAAAATAATTATTACAAAATCAATTACATGCCTTTATTAATTTTTAAAATCAGAATCAGATAAGAATCATTTTCATTTGTCCCTATCTAATTTCATCATGATATATATATATGATTAATATTTAACAGTGAGGCAATTAGTGTTAAGATGGGTGACCAGTTAAAATAAGAATTATAAGGTGAAATAAGCACCTAACTGTTATAAAAACAAGCAACCAATTAATCCATGCACAACCAAATAAAACCAATTACATGTCTATTAATTTTTTAAAATCAGAATAAGATATGAATCATTATTTTCATTTGTCGCTACCTAATTTTATCATGATATATATATGTGACTAATACTAACAATGAGGGAAATGTTATAAGCAGATAACTCTGTGTCGAAATAAAACCAATTAAGCAAGTCCATCTCTTTTATTAATTTTTATCAGAATCAGATATGAATCATTATTTTCATTTGTCCCTATCTAATTTCATCATGATATAGATGTGACTAATAATAACAGTAAAGTAAATTAATGTTAAGAAGATGGGTGACCAGTTATAATAAGGATTACCTGGTGTAAAAATCTTCATATTAATATATGAGGTGAAATAAGCACCTAAATGTTATAAAAACAAGCAAGCGACTCTGCCTCAAAATAAAACCAATTAAGCAAATGCATTTCTTCATTACTTTTTTTTAAAATTAGAATCAGATATAAATCATTAGTTTCATCTGTCCCATCTAATATCATCATAATATACACTGAAGTGACAAAAGTCATGGGATACCTCTTAATATCGTGTCGGCCCTCATTTCGGCCGGCGAAGTGCAGCAACTCGACGTGGCATGGACTCAACAAGTCGTTGGAAGTCTTCTGCCAGGAGTATTGAGCCATGCTGTCTCGATAGACGTCCATAATTGTGAAAGCGTTGATGGTGCAGGATTTTGGGCAAGAAAAGACCTCTCGATGATGTCCCATAAATGCTCGATGGGATTCATGTCGGGCGATCTAGGTGGCCAAATCATTCGTTGGAATTGTCCAGAATGTTCTTCAAACCAATCGCGAACAGTTGTGGCCCGGTGACATGGCGCAATGTCATCCATAAAAACCCCATCGTTGTTTGGGTACATGAAGTCCATGAATGGCTGCAAGTGATCTCCAAGTAGCTGAACATAAGCATTTCCAGTCAATGTTCGGTCCAGTCGCACCAGAGGACCAAGTCCATGCCATGAAAAAACAGCCCACACCATTACGGAGTCACCACCAGCTTGAACAGTGCCCTGCTGACAGTTTGGGTCCATGGCTTCGTGGGGTCTGCGCCACACTCGAACCCTACCATCGGCTCTTACCAACTGAAATCGTGACTCATCGGACCAGGCCACGGTTTTCCATTCATCTAGGGACCAACCGATATGCTCACGTGCCCACGAGAGTCGCTGCAAGCGATGTCGTTCTGTCAGTAAAGGCACTCGAGTCGGTCTTCTGCTGGAATAGCCCAAGAAAGCCAAATTTCTCCTCAAAGTTCTAACAGACAAGTCCCTTGTACGTCCCACATTGATTTCTGCGGTTATTTGACGCAGTGTTGCTTGTCTGTTAGAATTTACGACTCTTTGCAGACGTCGCCGATCTCGGTCGTTAAGTGCAGGCGGTCGACCACTGCGCTGTCCATGTTGGGATGTTATGCCTGAAATTTCATACTCTCGGCACACTCTTGACACAGTGGATCTGGGAATGTCGAATTCCCTAACGATTTCCGAAATGGCATGACCCATGCATCTAGCTCCAACTAACATTCCGCGTTCAAAGTCTGTTAATTCCCGTCGTGCGGTCATCATCACGTCAAAACCTCTTCACATGAATAACTTGAACAGAAATGAAAGCTCTGCGCATTTATATCTGTTCTACGCGATGTTACTGCCATCTGAAAATTTGCATATTGCTATCCCATGACTTTTGTCACTTCAGTGTATATAAGTAATACTAACAATGAGGGAAATATTCAAGCAGGTAACTCTGCCTCGAAATAAAACCAATTAATCAATTCCATCTCTTCATTAATTTTTTATCAGAATCAGATATGAATCATTATTTTCATTTGTCCCTATCTAATTTCATCATGATATATATGTGGCTACTATTAACAGTGAGGTAAATTAATGTTAAGATGGGTGACCAGTTATAATAAAGATTACCTGGTGTAAAAATCTTCATATTAATATATGAGGTGAAATAAGCACCTAAATGTTATAAAAACAAGCAAGCGACTCTGCCTCAAAATAAATCCTATTAAACAAGTGCATTTCTTCATCAGAAAATATGAATCATTATCATCTGCCCCATCTAATGTCATTATGATATATATATATATACATAACTAATACTAACAATGAGGGAAATATTCAAGCAGGTAACTCTGCCTCGAAATAAAACATTAAGCAATTCCATTCTTCATTAATTTTTATCAGAATCAGATATGAATCATTATTTTCATTTGTCCCTATCTAATTTCATTATGATATATATGTGGCTACTATTAACAGTGAGGTAAATTAATGTTAAGAAGATGGGTGACCAGTTATAATAAAGATTACCTGGTGTAAAAATCTTCATATTAATATATGAGGTGAAATAAGCACCTAAATGTTATAAAAAACAAGCAAGCGACTCTGCCTCAAAATAAATCCTATCAAACAAGTGCATTTCTTCATCAGAAAATATGAATCATTATCATCTGCCCCATCTAATGTCATTATGATATATATATATATATATACATAACTAATACTAACAATGAGGGAAATATTCAAGCAGGTACAGGTATCTAATAAAACCAATTTTCCATCTCTTCATTAATTTTTTATCAGAATCAGATATGAATCATTATTTTCATTTGTCCCTATCTAATTTCATCATGATATATATGCTGCTACTATTAACAGTGAGGTAAATTAATGTTAAGAAGATGGGTGACCAGTTATAATAAAGATTACCTGGTGTAAAAATCTTCATATAAATATATGAGGTGAAATAAGCACCTAAATGTTATAAAAACAAGCAAGCGACTCTGCCTCAAAATAAACCCTATTAAACAAGTGCATTTCTTCATCAGAAGATATGAATCATTATCATCTGTCCCATCTAATGTCATTATGATATATATATATACATAACTAATACTAACAATGAAGGAAATGTTACAAGCAGGTAACTCTGCCTTAAAATAAAATCAATTACATGACTATTAATTTTTAAAATAGAATAAGATATGAATCATTATTTTTTTGTCGCTAAATTTTATCATGATATATAGACTAATACTAATCATAAGCAGATATTTTCATTTGTCCATCTCTTTAATTTTTTATCATCATGAATATTATTTTCATTTGGCTACTATATAGATGTGACAGTGAGGTAAATTAATGTTAAGAAGATGGGTGACCAGTTATAACAAAGATTACCTGGTGTAAAAATCTTCATATTAATATATGAGGTGAAATAAGCACCTAAATGTTATAAAAACAAGCAGGCGACTCTGCCTCAAAATAAAACCAATTTAGCAAGTGCATTTCTTCATTACTTTTTATATATCAGAATCAGATATGAATCATTATTTTCATTTGTCCCTATCCGATTTCATCATATAAATTACATATTAATTGTGGTTGAGAAAAAGTAATTGTTACGAAGATAGATGAGGATAATCTAATATAATTTTATTAATATGAGGTAAAATAAACACCTAAAATAATTACTATTATATTATAAAAAAGGAATAGATGATTCTGCTTTAAAATAAAACAAAATTATTGAACAATGGCAGTCTTCATTAAGTTTTTTTTTTTTGTCAGAATCAGATATGAATCATTATATTCATTTGTCCCTATCTGATTTCATCATGCAAAAAATATCTTAGATCAATCACAAGATATATATATAAAATTTATGTGTATGAGTATCAACTATTTTATCCACACACTAAGATTTTTATACATGAATTCATTTACCCCATCATGAATCATGTCTATCAGATGGAAACAATTAACATTATAATCAAACTTAACATTTCAGGCATAATAGCTTAAAACCTAAACAAGCAAGCACTATCCTAAAAAAAGTCAAAAGTTATATTGTAAGTAATTAAGATAAAAATCCTTATATTTATTATCTAATTTCCTCATATATAAAAAAAAATACCATTAAGAATTAATAGATTCTGCAGTTCTGATTTTTGCCAGGTCTCTTTCAGTAACCTTATTTTTAATGGTTGATGTTATACCTAGTGTTTTTGTATTTATACTACAATCCTACTATTTTATTACACTTTAAATTTTTACAAGTTTCTCCAGGTAGGTATATATTTAATACTAATTCTTAGTTACCAAATTTTTATTATAATTATGTTAAAATAATTTCCATGATCAATTAACACCTGCATTTAATACACCATCTAGCAATTGCTTTAATATCTATAACTAATATTTAATTTATGTAAATACTAGAATATGAACAGTGCCATCAAATTTATACAGGAAATGGACAATTAATAATTTTTTTTAGTATTTCTTGCTTGCCTAATTATCGAGCATATACAAAAGAGTGCATTTGTAAAGATGCTCAGAGTAGGATTTAATTTTAAACAAGTAATTAAACATTTTTTTTTTAGTGAAATAACCATGTAGCCGTCTATGAAAGTAATTTCTGTGACAATTTGCAGAGGGGTATAAAGGCTAGGGCTAACACTTGTTTTAAATTATATAATTTTAAATAATAATTCAAGAGTTTGTAAAATTGAAACTTTAAAATGAACAAGAGTGTCAGCATCCAAGTTTGAGAACAGGAATTAACTACTATGTAGCATTCAGTGAATATTCTGCACCTGTTAACGTTTTCCATGAAATGAGGAGAGAAGCAAACAGAAATGGCAAAGGGTGGCAATAATGGCTACTAAAATAGGATGAGAAAAAAAAAAAAAAAAAAAAAAAAATGCAGATATCTTCAATTAAGTGACCCTGATATGAATACACATTCTTAAAGGCCAATTATCATAAAGATAATCTAATATAATAATCTTAAAAATATTTAAGGCAAAACACCTATCTCAAAATTATCAATTTTGAGATAGAGTGTTTATTGATTTTTCTTCATAGAAATATGTTGACATTTTTAAAATATGCATATTCTAAAAATTAGAAAAGCAACAAATATATTCCAACAAGCTTTGTTACAATATATTAACACTAAAATAAAAAAAAAAAATATTGATTTCATATTCATGCTTACCTATTTCTTACACATTTGCCACATCGAGATCCTCCATAAGTCCTTGTAACTGTCTTATGTCGCTTAGATAAAGCAGATAGCTTTCTTGGACGAGCATGGGTAATCTATAATAATAACATTTATAAATTTTCTAAGGAAAAACATGTTAGACAAATTATTTATTGAACATAAAAATATAGTCAAGAATTATTATTTTACATTAATTCTCAACATATTGATGCTGAATTTGAAATAGTACTCTGGCCTCCTCACAAATCCAAGGCAATTTAGTTACAAATAAAATTAACTGCACATAAAAAAAATTAAAATTTACGTTTTAAAATAACTGGACAAAATTAATTTCTTTTTTACTTCATAATATCATATTGATACTTTTAATCAAATCAAATTAAGCTTAACATGCTATTACTTCCTTATGTTATATGCTATAATTATTTAGATTACAGAAGCATCTGCATTAAAACTTTAAATGTATCAAAGCATAAATGATTTAATCATATAAATACAAATAAATATACACTTTGATTTACTATTCGAGACAGCTAGCACCAAAAATTCTATACTAGAAAACTGGCGTCTTAAATCTCATCTAATACTTTACAAAAGATGAAATTAAAATGACAAATAAAAAAAAACTTAAGTTAACTAATAAAAATCATAAATTTAACTAATCCTCTATTTATATTTGAAACATATCGTAGCTTAAGCAGAAAAACAAAGAAATTAATTCTCACCCCACGAAGTCGCAAATGACAATCTCCACATCTTGGAACCTTTCCTGGTTTACCTGGATATAAATATACCAATCGTCCACCAGGTGTTTTTGAACTATAAAAAGAAGTTTAAAATTATTATATAAATAGTACGTTGATTAATAAGGAATTCTACATTGAGGTACACAAAATTTTCAGGGGAGATGCAGGCAAAACAAATTCAACATTTACCCCCCTTTTCCAGTGAGAATGCCACATAAAATTTGAGAAAAGAATTTTATGAATTGCTAAGTAAGTTTTTATCACTGCCCACAAAAATCATATAAGCTAAGCATATTAATTTTAAACACTATTATTGTTAAATTCATTGCTTATATGTAAATATTAAGGGAATTAATTGATATATAATTGATATATTTTCTTAAATGGGGATAATACACAACTTGCATTAAAATTACTTTTCACATCTCTACATTAAGATATTTTGGCACCAAACATTTACAGTTGTTCATTTTATGTTTAATCAGAAATTAAAATATTGCAAATAAAAAGTTCATAATTTTTGGAATCAATTGCATTACATCAGAAATTTGTTTTCATCAAGCTTTAGTCGGTTAGTTAAACAAAATAATGGAAAGCAATACAAAAAGAGTAATCACATGAATAAATCTTTATCATTTTAAAAAAAGAAAAGGAATAATAGACGTCGTGATGTTACATGGAGAAATAAGAAAAAAAACTTGCATAAATGTTAATACAAAAATATGTACCTAAATGTAATATGAGTTATTGTTTATTTGCAGACATCACAAATTAAATTTAAGCATCTTGACAAGCAAAAAATGTGTTTAGTTAGATAAAAATATAATGTACATAAAACATATTACTTTGAAATAAAAACTTTTATGTCAAAGTAACTTTAAAAAATAAAAACTGAATTACTTACATTTTTACTCTATTTGATTGTGTGTTATAACACAATCGTCTTCGGTAGGTCAATCTTTGGACCATTTTATTTATCCTTCACCTAAAATGAATCTTTTGTTAGAGGATTGAATGATATATATTCACAATTAACTACAAAAAAGTATAGAACTATTACTAAAATAATGATTAAATTAGATTGAAATATGACAATTAGAACTCACCTACACGTTTACGGCGGAATATTCTAAGTTATGGTTGTTGAAGTGAAAATTGTTGCCAATATCTAAATGCAAAAAAGTTATTAGTCTCCATCTGAAAACCGGAAATAAAGTACTCTTCTAATTTGGCAATATTATAAGAATTAAGAACGGGATTTTAAAGTAGTAGTTTAAAATCTTATTTTCTACGATTTCTCAGAAAATCTTAATTTGTTCAAGTTAAAATTTAAACTTGATATCTATTTTGAATCTTGTCTTTGGTATATTTGATAAGCATTCTAGAAATAATAAGTGAACATAATGTAACATAATATTGAAAAATGATAGTAGAATTAATTAAATTAAGCACATGGCTCATCAAGACATGAAAAAAAAACAAAAATGAGATCTTTAGCTGATGAAACCAAAAAGAGCATATTTGAATGATGTATGTGATTACAAAAGAAAACATATTTATTGATGACACACTAGAGTTTAGATTGTAAATTAGGCTGAAATAGGAAGAGAATCATATCTTTTAAAAATCAATACTAAATGGCAGCTAATAATGCAACACAATATACGTAGTAAGCAAATAATCAAATTTGAATAAAATATGGCAAACAATTGTATAATTTCTTTCTTTATTAGTTTTACACAATTATGGTGGGGTTTTTAATTCAAATAGTGATTAACTAATTGTGATATTTGTTCTTTAGTTAATTTTAAGTTGCTTTTAAAGTTGCATGTTGCATATAGTCGGCAATATTTGAAAGATTGCGGTGAAAATTCACAAAACTTTTTGCATTGTGGGCAGTTTTTGGACATGACATCAACTGTTATTGTCCCATTTTTGACTCTTTTATTGTTGTGTGTATGTTCTTGATTACTGTTGTTATGTGATTACCATTCGTTTGTATTCTCCTTCCTGTTTTTCTATTCTGGCATGGTTTCTTTTTCCAAGTCATCTATGTTTTTAAATGATTTTCTGCACTCTTGTGTTTCTCTAATTTTCCACCATTTGATGGGTGGCATTTTCTGCAAAGTGTCAAAATATTGCACACAATATTTTCTTCTGTGGATATCTCTGCGACACTGCACAAATGAGTTCTGTCAAAGGCCACAAAAGTAAAATAAACAAGCGTTAATAAAACTATTATTTTTTCAAAATGCTTTGCGATTAGATATGTAAATAATAGTAGATGATACCTTCCCAATCAAGGGCCGCCCAAGTGTCAACATTGTCAAATTGACGTGATTAAATTCGCCAAACATATTCTTTATTTTACAAAAGAAAATACGATATTTGAAAATAATTTATTTTTGATTGTGTTAATAATTTACCAAAAACTTAAACTTTCATCAAGACTACGCATTTTCTGAAGACATGTTTGATATACCACAAATGTTTAAACTGAGTTAAAATGTAAGTGAAACATATTTTTAACTTCATTTTTTATTTTTGGTATTTATTACACAAATATTTGTATTTATTATTGAAATTCTTATGTTTTAGCTTGATTCATCTATTAAATCCTGATTAATTTGCTTAATCGTTGAGCTTACCGCACATGATTGCTTTAAACTACGTAA